>CM057009.1:18685842-18906140 GCA_029891345.1 Dryococelus australis
CATCGATGGGTACTGCTTTTACAGGTGATTATGATGAGGCAGTAAATGCTCGAATGAGTGACCGGCGATGTATGGTACAGACAGTTCGCGCAAAATATACACTTGCAAGACTTTCACATGAAATCGACGAAATTCAAAATGAACAGCAATCAGTTCTACAGACTGGTGACAATGCAACTTCTGCTAAATATTAAATTAATTTCAATATTTACTACAAAACAGGAGGTGACCATGATCATAAATAACGTATTGATGGAAATGAATCTGAAGCAGAGTTGACGCTGAAGGAGATGGCGAATTTCTTGTTGCTCTGACACATTCCTCCACAAAATTTTCTGCAACAAGCGACATGAAGAAGGCAGGAGATGCTGAGAGCCCGTGTTACATATTTACAGAAGACCTGAATGAAGTTTTTGATAGGCTCAGACATTTGATTGCTCAACAACAAATTGGATATTTGTCCCACATTAATGAGATATCTTCAATCAACATGGAAGTGAAGGTCAGGGGTTATATCGCAAGATGTGATAAACTGCTTTATTCTGATAATGTTATGTGTTAAAATAATGATAACATCTTCAAAATAAAATTAATGTTTTTATTTGTATTTTTTGGGTGTTGCATCCTTTTATCAGGTCACAATTTTAAAGTGGTAATTTGCATTAATTTTGTGGATATTAACAAATTTGGAGAAAGTTGGTGAGTTAATGTAATTTCTATACATATGGGTGGGGACAGGCGACAAACCGAAATATTGATCAAAGTTTCGATCGAAGGTTTGGTGAGGATTGCCGAGTAGTATTTGTGACGAATACAGATAGGATAAGTGAGGATTGCAGAGGATTGCGAAGGAGCATTGCAATAGATTGGTGAGTTAGGATTGCGAAGGATTGGTAGGGATTGTGGAAGAGGATTGATTAGTATTGGTGAGGACTGTGGGGCGATTGGATTGCATTAGGTGAGAATAGTGATGTGTGCATTGCCAATTGTGTTACATGCGGTGCTAACTATGGTACATGTGGTGCCAATTTCGGTGTGGGGGATTGATAAGAATTGGTGCATATTACTGAAAATTGGTGAGTATTGCGGTGTTATGCTGATGATAGGTGAGAATAGATACGGAGGATTTTTTATAATTAATTAGAATTTTTGCCGATTTAAGAGTATTGCGGATGATTGGTGAGTATTGCTGTGTAGGATTGGTGAGGATTGGTGCGGAAGATTGCCGAGGATTGGTGAGAATTATTGCACAGAATTGCTGAGGATTACTAAGGGTTGGTGAGGAGTGGTGTGGATTGTGGAGGGTTGCTGAGGACTGCGCAGGAGTATTTATGTCAATTGCTGAGGAGGATTTTTGAGAATTGCAAAGGAGGATTGGTGAGGACTAGAGGATTGTGGAGGATTGCGGCGGATTGAAAATGAGAATTGCAGATGTGGATTGCAGATAAGTATTGCTGATGAGGATTGGTGAGAATTGGTGAGGATTGCACAGAATTGGTGAGGATTGCAGATGATTGGTGAGGATTGTGAAGGAGGATGGGAAGATTGATGAATTGATCGAAAGATTGGACGATTTATGGAATGATGATCAAGAAGAGCACAGCAAATAAGACTGACTATCACGCCATCTGTTTTCGTACATTCCAAGTATCAAGGGCCTACTTGCGTCCATATGGTTGCAAATAACGGTTAATGAAGTTCCTAAAACTCTAAATCGTAGGTTGGCCTTGACGTCTCTTAGACATCACAACCTTAGAGATCGAACATAAAAAAATACGCAACTGTAGTGAGACAATTACAAATACACATGTGCCTTACACGGGACTCGAACCCAGAAGGTCTTGTACAATAAGTTAGTGTGCAACCTACTGCACTAGAGTGGTAGGATTAGGAATATAGACTTTGGATGTAATCAGTCTAATGTTTTGATAGATAGGGTTTACTAACATAAAATATTTACGGGGTTTAGAAAACTTGGGAATGAGTCACGTAAATCATATAAGTTTAAGTGGTTTACCTCAGTGCAATCCTTGTAGGAAGAATTTAATGGAAATTGGTCGATTGGTCCCCGAGATAAGGCATGAAAAATTTATATTTCGTTGGCGATATACAAAAAGGCCTAACAAGAGATTTTGCATACGATGTTTCTAGTATATACGGTTAATATACAAAATTAAGTTAAATTTCGCTAAATTGCTTAATAGAAGTGACAAACTTACCAAAATGTGTCAAATGGCTGCGATTTCGAAATCAGCGTCTCTGACGCACTTAAATGGTGTAAGGTAACACGACTTCGTGTATCACTACTGGTGTGCGACATTTTGTGGAACTTAGTTTGATGGTTACGGAAATATGGCATGATTTATCCATTCCTCATCCACCTCTATCTTACAAAAAAGCTGGCAAAATATTTCTTTCTGTATGCATATGATAACTAGTTAAATTTGGTTGATTTTTATAGATACTACTTTCTAAACTGAATTATTTATATAAACAAAATTTAAAAAAAAGGCCTGCCCCCCCCCCTAAAATATGTATGTTTATGTTGCCTACCGTATCACTACTTGCCTGTCAAATTTGGCGGGAAATGGGAAACTGGTCCTCAAAATATGGCATAAAACCTATATTCTTCATATGAAGATCTTCATAAATGACAAAGGGGTTATGTGTTAGCACATTTGGTGATAATCACAGATACTGCCAACATATAAAGTTTGGTTGTAATTGTTTGGGAAATGTGGCATACTAAGCAGAAATATTTCCATGGCGGTTATTTTGAAAATATGCGAATAATCCCTTAAACCATATAAATTTTGATGGACTGCAAAAGTATACTTTGTCGCATGAATTTTTTTCCCGAGATAGGTCGTAATTACTTCATCTTGCATGTACTGATATCTTTTATCCTTTCAAATGGCAGATACAATAATTTATATATAATTTTATTTGATTTTCATAGATACTGCCAGTGCGAGTATAGAAAGTTAAGTTGAAATAGTGTACCAAACTAAAATGTTTATATATTCATCATTGTGAATAAGTGTCTGACCAAATAAAATATATTGTTTTGGGCTACTATAGTATTATTTGTTTGGAAATTTGGTAGAAATAGGTTATTTCCCGAGATATGACATAAATACGGTTTTTTTCCCATGTGGCACTCTCTTTGAATATTACGCACATAAGAGAATCTGTGTAGAACTATTTGTTGTAATAAATACAGCCAGTATAAAATTTTTTAATTGAAATCGGACAGTTTCGTATACATAGCATTTTAAGATAAAATGTTTACATAGTGGCCTTTCTTAAAATGAGAGTCTGATCCTCTTTAAACATTTGAGTTTACATGGCCAGCCATAGTACTATAGTCCGTTCACGGTTACATCTTACTTTCCTGAAGCCCTGCTAAATTTATCATTTTGGTTTCCAATTACTGATTTGGAAGTGGGGACCGCGCTCGCACCTTCCGAAGTGCTATTGATTTGTTTTTGGGTTATTGCGTTATAGGACGGCCTTGGTTGGAATAAATATTAAAACGAAGGACGAGACAGTGCAACGGAAAGATAGCAAATTCAAACACACAACAGCTGTCGCTAATATTTTTTTTGTACGTGGAAGCGACAAACTTCAAAGATGGCTGTGAACATGGACACAAACAGACCTACCATAAATTATATTCCTGTCATATTTCTTTGCATAAATACTTCACTTTTACTGTTTTCATTTAATTATTTGTTTAAGATTTCTGGCTGGGATTAGTATTTATTGGGATTGCAGCAAACATTCGTATCACAAAAACGTAAGCACTTTACACAATTGTGTTTCAAACACCCAGGGGGCGGAGTTACGTTGTGATGAATAAACACACGTGTAATTCCTCGTCATAAAAACAATTAGTTCCCGGATAAAACGTATAAATTTCGCATGTACAATATTCGCAATCACACACACACACGCACACGCGCACACACCCACACACACACACACGCACACTCACACACGCACACACAGACACACACACACCCACACGCGCCCACACACACACACCCACACACTCACACACACACACACCCACACACTCACACACACACACACCCACACACACTCACACACACACCCACACACGCACCAACACACACACACACACACGCACGCGCGCACACGCACACACGCACGCACGTACGCACGTACGCACGCACGCACACACACACACACACACACACACACACACACACATGGCCAGCGTAACGACCACGAAGCAGCCACGCCCTTTCACACGCAGCGGTTAACGACACACGTAACTGCATATTTATTACTGTCGTGGAAACACATACAACATCGTAACTTTATAACTGAACTTGTAATTCAAGTTGGCAGAAATGGCTAAAGCAGAAAAATCCCCTATACATTTCTATGGATATTGGTCAACATTTAGGCAGATTGCACCAATCTGACAGAACGGACAGTAGTTCACATGAAAACAATATTTATGCAGTACTGTTTTGGTATTGGTTGGAAGCTCTGTTTACAAACGCACTTGGTTTTCCGTTATCTTAATACCAGAGTGGTTCAAGTATTTTGATACGATGTATATTGCTACACATTGCTTTATTTCGAAACCACACATATTTAGTAAATGTATTGAGTTATATTAACATTCATGTAATAATATAAAAAAAAAAAAATACTATAGTAGAATACTACACCATATTTTAATTATCTATGATGAAATTATTCGTTTAAATTAGGTTGAACATATGACCTCTGGGAAATATTGGCGAAGTCTGCTCTTTCTTCGAGCATAGAATTGAGCGCGAGTTCAGCTTCTCGCCGTGGCACGTGCGTTAAACGAGGCAGAGTATTGTGGTTGGCTGTTCCAGCTTTCCACACTCTGTTCGGCGTAATACGCGCACGTGTTAATAAAGAATGAGGCATAGCAATAGGAAAGGGTTCAATATCACCATGCACTGTTCACCCAGCTGCTTGGCTAGCGTACTGTTTGTGTACATGCTATTCGCGGTAAAGTGAGCATATTTTAAATCTCTCTCATTTGGAATAATAGTCAATAAAAATACATTATTTTAGCCTTGGGCATTAACTTTCGAGCGCAATGGAATATACACATTGTGTTAATTACTAGCATAGCCATATTTATTTTTTTAAATGGTTAAAGGATAAACTATTGGCTGAAAGTGAAAAGTAACTAGGGCATTAAAAGTGCTCACTATACCCTGAACAGCCTATAGTCTAGTTTACTATTTAGCAAAGACAAAGGTAGACGAAAGAACAGCTGGGCGATCGACTGCGAATATCAACACAGCGTGATCAATAACCTTATCTGGTATCAGCATCTCTCTTTAATCACGATAAAAAAAAATTGGTAGAATATTTTGTAGTAGCGCAGAGTTCTTCCCGGACATATATCGGGAGATCTAAACGTGTTCGTTCACCCCTTCAGTGCGTGTGTCTGTAACGGTTTGTTTAAACATTGCTTTCAGTAATGGTTTGGTAAGTAAATTGGCTAAGTTCTAGGTAGACATTAACTTAATTATGTCTCTACTGTGAGCCAACTTTCTAATCAAGTGAAGTATTTGTTTCCAACAGTGTAACTTTTAATAGTAATAGTTTATATATTATTTAATATTTTTTCTTTGATTCTTAAAAAAAGTGTGGTCAAAGTAGTGTAAAATTTATCCGCACATCTGTACACTATTTACACCGGCCAAATTTGGCTTTGTTTAATATTTAAAAAGGGTGCATATTCTTATTTTTGCCAGTGCGTGTAATCACACACACGTGCAGCATTTGTAAAACGCTGCTATACGCGGGTGAATTTTAAAATTGTTTCCTGAGAAAGTAGTAAGAGTACAAATTATGGTACGTGTATTTTGGAAGTTGTAACCAATAACGTTTATATGAACTAAGGAAACGGCTAGTATTTGAAAAATCACTTTAAAAAATGATGCTAATTCGTTTAAATATGTTTATGGGTTAAACAATTTACAATATGTATATTTCAAAATTAATAAAGAAAAACCAAACGTTCAGAGCGAAAATATTTTATCTGACGTATATTTACCGACTTATTGTAAATTATTTTAATTCGGGGTTAACCGAATTACAAACAAAATATTTTCATAAAAACTGAATATAAGTAGGTTGAAAACATATATTCGTTTAAAAAGGAAGGGTATTTGTTAGAAACCATGTGATCCGTTCAGATAACCAGTAAATGATTTACATGCTTGTTAGTACACTACAAACACTGACAATGCTTGCCTTATTGTCACTACTGTGAAGAGAGGGGGGGGGGGGGTAGCAGATTTACCTCAAACGGTTTTAATTTTCAGTTTTACCTTTCCAGTCTCTGGGACCATGGACTACCAACTAGGCTGTTGAAATAATTCAATTCAATTCGTGAGGGTGTAATAGACATTGAGCCAATTGAAAACAAGACGTTACAGATATAACTAATGAACCTACTTTCCTCAACATGGGTGCAATTAATTTTAAATACATTCATAAAAGTTTATTTGGTAGGTAAGAATTGTCTCGTGTAAAGCAATATCATTAGAGATGAAGCCAGAAACATCTGCAACAAGAGTTAGACATATACGAATGCACACGTGCCTTACCCGGGACTCAAACCCAGAAAACCTCCTACCATAAGCTATTGTGCAATCAACTGCATTACGAAGGTAGGATTCGGAGCATCAACTTAGAGATATAATCAGTCTAATGTTTCTAATAATAGCTTTACTGAAAATCGACTGAGCCACAGAAAACATGCAAGTTTACACGACCTAATATAGCGCTACATGTGTGACGTATGTGCAAATTGAATGGTCCCTGAGATGTGGCATAAAACCACCATATTTCGTGTGTGACAATCTTCATAAATAGAGGGCAAAAATTTATGTATTAGCACATTCCATAATTGTACACTGGAAGTATACAAAGTTAAGTTAAAATCGATTACATAGTTTCGTAGATATAGTACACTAACCTTAAATCATTTCATAGCTGTATATATTTGTATGGCCTACCACAGTGCAACTTCCTTGCCAAATTAGGTAGGATAGGGTTGATTGTTTTCCGAGATGTGACATAAAACCTATATTTATTATTAGGGTACTATCTTACTAAATGACGCACAAAATATGTATCGTGTAGATACATTTGACAATATCTACTGCCAGCATACAAAAATAAGTTGGATTTTATTTCATGATTTCGACGATATAGCATTTTCAACTAAAATGTCTATATATCCGCCATTTTAAAAATAGTCTGACGTACTTTAACATACCATTTCATATTATCTGCTGCAATACTACTTGTTTGCCAAATTTGATAAGTATCTGTCATTTGTTTCCGGAGATATGGCATAGTAAATTATTTATTCGTATGGAACTATTTTACGAAATGGCGGACAAATTGTTTTACAAACATACACAGTTGGTAGTTGTAATATCTGCTGGCAGCATACAAAGTTAAGTTGGGATCGATTACATGGTTTCGACGATAAAGCAATCTAATTCAAATTACTACATAGCCGCCATTTTCAAAATAAATATCTGGCACACCATAAACATACCATTTCATATTATCTGCTGCAATACTACTTATTTTCCAAATTTGGTCGGAATAGTATAATTGTTTACCGAGATATGACAAAAAAATTATCTTTTTATGTGGCACTATCTTCAAAATGACTGAAAAACGTGGCTACGTGTTAGCACATATGATTCTTGTAGTAGATTCTTTCAGCAAACAAAATTTGGTCGAATTTAGTTACAGTGTACAGTAGATATAACGAACAAAAATATTTGTGTTGCCCCAATTTTAAAAATAAGTACCTAATCAAATTGAATTACTTAAGTTTACCTGGCCTGTTATAGTAATACCTACATTCCAAATTGGGTGAAAAAGTTGGGCGAGAATTGGTTGGATAGTCTTCGAGACATAATATTAATTAATTTTTTCATTTGGTGTTATCATACAAATTGGTGAACTAACAACAATACCCGTTTCAAAATTCAATGCTTACACGATTTTCAGTCTGGTTTTAATCAGGTGAGTAGTTCCCCGAGATATGACGTATCGCCCTCAATATTTTAATTGCCGCCATTTTGAAAGTAAGTGCTCGGCGTGGTTGAAAAATATAAAAGTCGTGTGTCATTACTAAGCTCTGTATGTGTATCGAGGTTGGTGAAATTCGGTTGAAGCGTTCGAAAATAGAAAAAGGGGGGGGGGAGGGGAGGGGGACACGCATGCAGACACACACACACGCCCACGCACACAAACACACACACACACGTACAGGAAAGTGATATCATAAGCCTTTTTTCTACGGAAAGTAGGCTAACAAGACTTCCTGACTTATAAACTAATAATTTGAGGTAACTGCCGGTTAATTTAAGAAAAGTTTTTAATTCAGTTAAAGTAATATTTATTATAAAAACTAGTCTGAAACATAACATAACTATAAAATCAAACCTGTCTTGATATCTTGTATTAGGATCTAAATGTAATGGCCATTATGTGATCTCAATTCAGATATGTCGGGTTTATCATTATTCTTATTACATTTTAAAATCGTAACTTCGTTCCGTGACCCCGTCTTCGAGCCGCGGGTACTAGAAGATTTTTAATTGAATAACCTGCGTTACAATTAATTTCACTTTTAAAATAATTAAATGAGGAGAAAAAAAAAAAGAAACTCATGGAAAATCTTCCAGCGTCGACTTGGACGTGCTGGAGACTTGGAACCCGCGCGCCTCAAACACCCGAACAAGTTTCTGCTTTCACTGGATATCACGTCTTAACCAAGGAAGGGGGGAGGGGAGGGGGGACCATCCCCCCTTCCTCCTTAGAACCCGAGTAAACTGTTTGTACCGTATCTCTTAAGACGAAAATGTGTGTAGTAAAAATATTATAGAGTTACGAGTAAATATTTGGAAGCTAATCACAATGTACACTTATGTATGAACACACATGCATATACTATATTATTGACGTACAGTCCCATGTACCCATATCATGTTCCGTCACGTCGTCACCCTGTCCGCTAATAATTTTGAAGGAAAATACTAACCTGGTAAGTATATCTGTTTGATAGTAACGATATAATTATTTAATTCTCCATAAAAGCACGCAGGTGTGAGTCAGCGCGTACGGTTGTACAACAGTTCTAACACCAGCAATGCAACCGAATGTACTTCCTTTTGTCTGGGGTAGCCACTATTCACTTGAGGCGAGGTCTTTCTCGTCATACTGCATTAATGCTTGTTGATTTGAGCTTCAAATAATTACATATAGGAACATCCTCTTGGGTCATACAGCCTGCATTGCAGGAGTATCATCTCAATTACTAATTGTCTGTCCACGGTAAAGCGAGCACTTTCTAAAGCCCTCTCATGACAATTATAGATACTAAATATAATTTATTGTAGCCTTAGACGTTAACTTCAGAGTGCGGTGGAATATACCACTGTGTTTATTACTCTCCTGGCAATATTCATTTAGAAGAGGTGCACTGTAAAAAAACTGAAGTAAAATTCCGTTACATGTAAGGGAAGCTAATTACCTCTTAAATGTAGAGTAAATTTACATAACAAGTGAAGTACTATTCCCTAATCGTACGGGAAAAGTACATGACAAAAGACCGGAAAAATCCCTTACAAGTAAGGGAAAATTAACTGTATTGTATAATACAGTTATATTTTATATCATCCCGGAGTGTTAGCTCCAGTTAATTTATTTATTAGCTATACCCTCTAACGAATAGTAACTTAAACCTCAACACTTGCTGGTGATTGGGCGCGAAGCACGGGCCTCTAGCACGGTAGGCTGATGCGCTATCCATTACACCACGATGACAGCGTGACAGTATTTATGAGTACTAGCGTGTCAAAGGATTGTTTCTTCCACCCTCCCCTCCCCCCCCCCCAAAAAAAAATTAGCTGTTGAGAATGCTGAAGAGATGCAGGCGTTGTAAGGTAATTTTCTCATCCATGTATGGGATTTTCCACTACCATGTATTTGAATTTTACTCCAGAGTGCGGTAATTTTACATTACTTGTAAGAAAAAATTATGTTTCCCCCACAAGTTTGCGAATATTACCTTACACTTGTCAGGTAATTTTCCCATATTTTTTACAGCGTGGATGAATGATAAGAAATGTCTGAAAGGAAAGTTAACTAGGGCCTCAAAAGTGCTCACTTTATTGTGATTTAACTCTAAGATACCACAGTTCAAAAGTTGTACCAAGAAATTTATATCTAAAATTTCGTTATAAAAATTAGGGTAACATCAGATTTCTCTGAAGAACTGTATCCTTTACCTCTCCGATCGTCGTGTTATTAGATAACAGGTGTGCTACCTATCGCTTATGTCTCTCTTATTATAGGTGTGTACTTAACTGCCTCATATGATTTTTGGTGTTCATTGATCCAAGGAAACAACGGTAATCATTGTCCTTATTAAGTGAATTTTAACAAGAAGAGCGACAACGCATTTTCATCAACCGTTTGGAATTGTGTAAGTACTTGCTTGTTAAGAGGATTATGTACGGGAACATTTTCTGTGAAATCGTCCTTCGCGCGCAAACGCGTATCTCGGGTACATGAAAGTCATCGAAATGCGACTTTTTGACAGAAAGGACGAAATGCTATTGTCTAAATCCCTATAGTTTTACTTTTGTCATATTTAGTGTATTCTTGGAGGAAAAATTCGTGGAAGTGGTCAAATATCACGTTTTAAAAGCTTGCATATGCAGTTTCCTTAAGTGGCCAGAAAAAAAGTGCAACGACACGGACGCAGTTTAATCTGTGGTATTTCATCGCGTGTAATAAAATCCCACTGTTACAGATCTAATTTGCCCAATAGAGCGTTATGACGGAAACACTGCACGCCTTGCACGTAGGAGCGATGTGGCACTATGTGTGCGTGTTAGTGTCGCCCGTATCACCCCCTCGCTTCTTGACAATGAACGCGCGGGTACATAATACCCTTAAACTAACGCCTTTTATCTCAATAATTTGATGTGTGTGTGAAATATTTTCAGCGATTGTCAGCATGGCAGAAGTTCGTATGGAAAAAAATGTTTACATATCCAGCATGTTAATATAGCATTTAGTTTTAAAGTACCAGTGAAATATCTTAAAACAGCTTATAAATAATATCAAGACAGCAAAATTTTTCCATCTCAATTATCACAGCTGAAAGACATATTAAAAAAATAAAAGTATTCGATCTTATAAATAAATTATATTTCATCAGTGTTAGATTTGTATTATATTCAAAACACAATTACTTGACAAATTTTCCGAGGCTTTCTGAAATGCAACTCGTTGCGCAAATCGATTGACTACCTGTCAGTCGGAATATCCCTCTGTACGAACTTTAAAGCAAGCCCATTTAGGTGTTTCTGTCCATAGTGTTGTAGGAATAATGTTTTACTTTAACGCAATGTGAAGCACGTATGTTCGGGACTGACTACACACATTAGCTTGCGAGACAGTAGTTTAAACAGCAGTATTCGAACGTCTTCTCAGTTTTTCCCCAACAAAACTATGGAAAACGTCCGTTTTTACCTTGCAGTTTTTCCATTTATCCGTTCACAATGAAAACTCTGCTTCGCGTGGTTTTTCAGATTGTTTTCATCAAAATAGAGGATCCAACTCCAAAAAATTTCAAGTTTCCTTTTGTTGTATAATATATCTATGGCCACATAAGAGGCCATTAAACATATTTTACATTAACGACTTCACTGGAGAAACGTAATTTGAAATCTTTGGCCGTATCCTAATTCGCTCGAACTGTACTCACGTATACATGTCCCCGAAAGTGACATCATCAATGCTGTCCGAATTGCAACTGAACTATGGAAGTATACAAGTAAACACGAGCATACATACTTCTCGCAGACTTACGGCTTACATGTGTCGGCAATTTGATAATTATTTTTTAGGTTCAAACTTATTTTCGACGTGATTATTTTATTTGAAGACTAATATGGCAACATCATTATTTCGTAGGCAAAGAATTTAATAATAATTGGAAGATACGCCTTAAGAAAGTCCTAAACACTAAATTCGTATTGACCTTATAATTTTATAACAAACACAAGCAATGAAAATGGTAAACTCACAAAACTTTCAAAATTGCTTATGAATTATGTTTATAATAAATAAGTCTATAGTACTCGCTTGTTAAAATTCAACATTAGTTTTACCCACACCACAGTAACATGTGAAATCTGCTCTTAAGTTAGTTGCAAAGTTATAAATAATAATCCTGGTAACTTGTTTACAAAAATTTATTTGTAAAAATACAAAAAAAAATTGAGCGTAACAGGAAACTAATAGTGCAGGTATGTAGCTAGAGCAAATCATAACTTATATTATTATCTTGTACCACAAAATAATATCAAGCTGACTTACTTGTGCTGTCAGCATAACATTAAAACAATGACGAAACTCAGGATATATATGCAAACGAGCAAAGCAAAACCATCTTTTCATGACGGTGAACAGACACAGAATCATTGTGAATTTCTGTAGAATTACAAAAGCAATATTTTTTTTTTTAAAGGTGTTTCAAAGTCAAACAATTTTGAAGCGTTTGTGTCACGATACTACAAAAATTTTTAACGATGTTATAGAAGCTCTGTGAGTGATATGTCAAGTAGAGGTAGTGAGTTATACTATACGACTAAACATTTCAGCATTTCAGGTAGAATAACATTTGTGTTCAAAAATCTTTACGTCAATATTTTGTTAAAATCTATACATGAATTTTATAATAACCCTTATGTTTGTACTTTATTTTTTATTTTACGGTGTTTTCGAGTTCCGTTAGTTAAAATGATGTACAGCGGTAAACAATTTAATAAAATATTCACACAAGGGTAAAAGTACTGCCAAATAAGCAGAACTATTAGCACAGCTATTTTTCTGTGTAAGTAAAAGTACTGCCAAATAAGCAGAACTATTAGCACAGCTATTTTTCTGTGTAAGTAAAAGTACTGTCAAATAAGCAGAACTATTAGCACAGCTATTTTTCTGTGTAAGTAAAAGTACTGCCAAATAAGCAGAACTATTAGCACAGCTATTTTTCTGTGTAAGTAAAAGTACTGCCAAATAAGCAGAACTATTAGCACAGCTATTTTTCTGTGTAAGTAAAAGTACTGCCAAATAAGCAGAACTATTAGCACAGCTATTTTTCTGTGTACGTAAATATTTAATCTTCATATTTGAATTGCCACTGTTAAAAATAATTTATATGCCAAAAATCAGAGTAATGCTCTAATACCGAAAACTATAACGGAGCTATATAATCCGTAAAAATAATATTGCCTTTCAGACACAGCTTAGAATAGAAATTATTACTTTTAATATCCTGTCGCAGTGTTTTGGAACTGAAATTAGAAATAATAAATAGAATTTCCATAAAATTTAACGGCTGCATTTGATAATGAAACCTGAATGTTTTTATTTTATGGCAGTATTGACATTCAAGGGATTATACTTCATCTTAAAGATTTGCTTATCTATATAGACTTAACAAAAGTGCAAAGAAATGAGCAAATTTATGATGAAAATAAAATGTATCGATAAAAAAAAAAAATTCTGAAAACTTTTTTTTTTTTAATGCGAAGGAAGTATTTATCAAATACGACGCATAAGTAACCCAGAAAACGCAACAAAATTGCTTACAATAACTTGGTATGAAGGGTGTAGTAATTGTGATTTCCCAAGTTCCGGACTTTAAAAGACAACCGCCGCCCCTAACGCGATCTCGGCTCACTCGCTGACCTCGAATTCTCGTCTACAGCACCTTAAAAACTCCCCCAAGCGTTGAATACCCCCCTGGCTATTTTTCGGCCTCCTTCCACCAGGACAGCTGGCGCTATCGAAGACCAGCCAGTGCTCGCTAAACGGACACCACCCCATGTCCATGGCCCCCAAAAGTATTCGTGGTTCGCCGGCTGTCAGAACGCAGAACTATTGCAAAAGGCAGGCTGTTGCCCTTCGGGTAAGGCAATGAATATCGTTTCAGAATAACGCCATTTACAATCTCAGTAAACTTCAATAGCGGAATCGGCCCAGAGGAGTTCTTACTCCTGAACATCGACCGCAAGGTCCAAGCGTTAGTCCTATAACAAATATTCTCTTTTTCTGAAACATTAGTGTGTCAGTAACTTCCAAAAAATTTGTAATACTTAAATGACATAGTGCCCATGAAAATACATAACATATATCAAGCAATTTACACAATAAATATATTTTGTAAACGAAATGTTAGGAAATCCTTAAATGTAGAATTTGATGGTTGTTTAAGGAGCAGTGGTTACATAGTTTTTTTTATAAAACCATTTTTTTAAATTTATTCAGTATGGTATTTGAAGATTGTAATAAGTCATAATAAAAATTTTTGTATTAACTCTGCCAGACATTTAATGTTATGTAATGGCGAACTCGATAATTTATGCCTAAGTTGAGTTGTCAACGAATATCCATACAATTATAGTTGTAATAATTCAATTTTATTATAATCGATTGTGTAAGAGCTATGTTGGTTCGGTGAGACAAGGAAATAAATCAAGTATGACGACAATAAGAAAATGAGCATACTGTTATTTCAGATATATTAAAAAAATAGTTTGATAATAGTTACAGTTATTCTTGGAATACTAAAGAGGGTTACGTATAACAATTTCTTGAGCATGTGAAGCCAACAGTAGTATGGTTCGCTGATTAGAGGACAGAAGGGCATGCCACCATTTTGGCTTCCGCGACATTAAATTAGAACTTTAAAATAGAAGTAGCATATAAGTTTTGATATTATTAATAATAATTTTCGTTAGAACTGAATTTTAAAATTAACAACTTAGAAAATATTTAAAATATATTGGAAAATACAAGCATAATTCCCTATTAAATATTATTTCATTATTCTCCTGCTTTGCAATTCTTATTTAATGGCAACGGTGTTACACTTTTATCTTCTATATATTGTTTTACTTTTATGAAACAAATCTATAAAAAAACATCGGGAGTTAAAAATAATTTGTTATAAAAGTGTACAAAACTTTCCATTAGCAATACAAACCAACATAAGTTTTTTGACATTGTGTAACTTGCTTCAAAAGTCGATTATATTGTTTACAAACATCGGAATTCATACCACCAATATATATTTTTTTAAGTCTTCCTCCACTAATGTCTGTAGTCTCTCCTCGGCATGTTGGAAGCTATATATTGGTGGGAGTCGTGGCTTCAGGATGCAGTGATCCACACCAGCAATGGTTACTTTACTTTCTTTCTATGCACAGCCCCTTTTGAGTGCGTGGTCTTTTCCCCCAGGAAGGGCCACAGCAAAGCGCTAGGTAAAGGTATGTTAAATTTTATGGGGAAAATCTTTCTGATAAGGCAAAAAGACTGATATGTAGGCGTCAGCTATTGCAGAGCATGAGGTAAGATGGATTGGGCCATTCAATCCCAGTGACTTCTCCTGGAGTCCTAGTTGATCTGAAGATGCTGTAATAATTGCAAATTTCTGAATACATTCATGTAACCAATTTACTAAGTCAAAAAAATTGCATAACTTTTCTGTGTAAATGGTTGTGGATAATTACTGATGTTCAACTGTTCTGGAGTAGGTCGGTTATCATTCTTGTCTACAAGATTCCACAAATACTTTATGCAGGCTTTGCCGAAATGGCACTTCCTATTTGCAGAAATTACAAGGTTAATAGCGAGATGTTTGAACACAAGTGACAGATGACCATATGTGGTATTCCCACTACTCTGAGAAAATAACTACATCATAAGAAATGCCATTGTGAACTCCGCTATATAGCCATACTATAATTTGCACACTCGTCTACTGGTTTCTTGTTTCAGGCCGAATGGTATGCCCTGAATTTAAAGCAGGGTCTATGAGGTGCAGTAAAAGCTGTCTTCGGATGGTCCTTTTGTTTTACTGGTATCAGTCAGTACCCGTTGCAGAGATCAAGAGACATCAATACCTTGACATGGCCAAACTGTCGAGTAAATCCTTGATATTGAGGAGTGGCGGTGGATTATTTTATTTTATGAGGTTGAGAGGCCTAGTGCACAACTCGTAGTCCATGGATCCAGATAGTAAATTTGGAAACTCTTTTTTTGACCAAAGTGGATTCGTCGTGCAGCTGGTGACACTATAGTGTTCTGTTAATCATGGTATGCGAAGTATTACTTCCTCCTATAGGTCATTAGAAGCAAAAACAGTGTGATATTTTCTATATCCCATATGCATGTGGTTATTTTAACTTTGCCTATTTACTCATCATATGGGTTTTCATGGCCAGTTGTACTGTTTGATTACCTGGTTTAATTTTGCACACATCTACAATGTTTACACAGGCAAATTGATGGGAAGCTGCTGTATCAACTACAGAATAGCAGTGTTGATTATTAATTTCGGAAATAAGGATTTGTTGTGGAGTCTGTTCAGGATCATCACTATTTCCCCGGGGGTAGGTAATATCTGGCCACACTACCCCATCCTGTAATTTCCTGGATGTAGTTTCACATCGCGTGATCTATTGATGTGGTTTGGACACTCATCATGGCAATGCATGCATTGGCCACCACAGCAGTGACAAGTGAAAGGAGGCAGTATACATGCTCAATTGAATAGAAAAGTGTCTCACTTGGTTCCTCTTTGTCTTGAGCACTTTTGTGTTTTAAAAAGGTTGTTTGGGAAAATGTCTAAGTTTGGTTCTAAACAAGTGGTTCAGTAATTTTGGTAACAGTAATACCTTTCCCATCATCTTCCTTGTACCAGTGTGGATGAATGGGGTCGCGGTCACAGCACAACTGATTGAATGTTGTCATTGGTGTCTGTTCAAAGATGACATGTGACTGCATAAAGTCATCAAGCGAATAGTGGATTGGTGTGGCTAATGCACTATAGAATTCTGGTCGCACTGTTCTCGCCACAACCTCAAGCACTTCGGTGGAATCTGTGGATGATAAGTTTGTACCACGTTATTATTTTGCATAACAAATGTGGAGAGAATTGCATTGGATTTTTGTTGCTCTAGAATAACACTACTACGAACATGAAGAGATATGAAAGTGGCCATAAAACGACACTCGAAAGGTTGTTGGAATTCCAGTCAAGTAATTCCATAGTGTGTGGTTCCATACCACCATTGTTTACCTTCGCCAATTTGTTAATCACCAAAGTGGTTGGGAGAGTCCTCCTCTCCTACACCATAGCATTGTAATTTGCTTGTGCAGTCATGCAGGAAGGCTACATGATCCTCTGCGGGTAGGTCCACAAAACTTGGGAAAGACTGGAAACGAGTCGGTGTGGATGAAGGTGTAGCTGCAGACAGGGTATATTAATGAGCTGTTGTTGTTATTGTCTTGACAGGTAGGGTGCTGTGCAGTCTCGTGGTCATGCAGAGTATGGGTGTGGGGTGAACAGGAGGGTGGGGCAGCAAGATGTGGCTGCGCACGTCCAGGAGTGCGCATTGCAGCTGCAGCAAGTTTAGTTGAGGCATGCACTGGCACCATGTGAAACACTCCTTTCCTGGGTCACAACACTCGCTTGTGGCGATACAGTGACGATGGGGTAGCAAACCACAGCTTTCACAACATGTCAGTTCAGAGTTCGTGCCTCTACAGCTGCCCTGTCGACAATGTTCTTGTCTGTTGAAGTTGGCAGCATTATAGATGGCAGGTGGGGCTGTCACAGAAAAAGTGGCAGGTGGGCTTGGCAATATTTGTTGACAGCATGCACAACTGAAAAATTTGTTTTAATTTAGCGTGGAAAGTTCCTGCGGTGAAACACACTTGTCATGGTATGCTCATAATCACTTAGAACACACAAGGGTGACTTGGGCAAGTGTTCACACCAACAAACATTGCTAAATTTTCTAAGGGTTCACTTAAATTGTGCTGGTGCTTACGAAATGTTCGTATCCATGGCACACTTGCAACATGGCATGTTGGTAATAGGGTCCATGCTACCATGGACCTGTCGAGGTTTCATGCAACGATCGCACATGTCAGCCATTCGGTTCATGGTGGTACACACCAATGTGCCAGCACACAGTTCACTACTAACACTCACAATGTTCTCGCACAGTCGATGTGCTCCTATGGAATTGTCACACTGAGAAGTGATGGTTTGCATTTGCACTAGTATAAAGGGATCTAGGTCCAGTTGTGGGCAAACATACTTCGAGCACAAACATTTCACAATGCCATTAGAATTGTGTCAGTCTATCAATCTGTTATCACACCGTGGTTGGCAGGGAAAAGCCATGGTGAGCCCAGCTGTTCGTCGCTGGGGTCGACAAACTGCACAGTCCGTGGTAAGTTCCTATTTGCCACACTTGAGAGGAATGAACCGCCCGAGTGGATGAAGAAGTGGTGCCCATCACGCACACAAACACACACGGCTAGCTACTGCCTACCTATCTCGCCCTGAAATTGGGAGGGTGATGACAAATGCTTACAAAAATGGTGGTGATACTTGCCATTGGTAATTGTCGGGCTAGATTGCTGGTGACGAGGCTAGCTGGCTGTCGCCTTGTTATTTCTTTCCCACTTATGCATAGAATTACCCCAAGTTGCTTGGGGTACCACTTTTGATGATAGAATGGAAATTTATGTTGTGAAATGCAGGAAATATGCCAGGAATTTAAAATTTTCACCGAAAAAAAATGAAAATTTTTACACAGGAGTTTGAAACATAAAATTTCACTTTCAAAGAGGACTATACTCAAGTTAGGTATAAAAAGCTACAGGAAGGGGATTTTGAAAAGAAAAATGATTCTAGGATATTTAGAAAGAAGTTAACCACTTGAAAGGGCGACACTTGATGGCGATTGTGGCTTCAGGAGCTGGGTAAAGGTAGGTTAGATTTGACGGGGTAATGTTTTCTGACAAAGTAAAATATTTTTAAGTGGGCCCCAGCTACTGCAGTGCATGATATTAAAGCGGGAGTGGGCCGTTAACCCATAGTAGCTGCTTCTAGAGTCCCCATTGCTCTGAAGATGCTGATTCTAGAGTAATCCAATTTATGCCTACCTGTGAGTGTGGCCCTCTCAGAACACCAGTGAATAAGGGTGAGATTGTTCGGTAGTCAATCTCACACACGATAACATTGTAATCCATTCGTCACATCGATTTGCTTATGTAACATAATGAAGTAATTAGGAATTTAAGCTGTATGAGGGTAAAGTGATTTAAATGGTGGTGGAGCAACCATACAGATAATAAAAACACCCTAGAACTATCTTTGATTATTTTACTTACAAGTTATTCCTCATTGGCATTAACATTGGCGTAATACTTTTGGCATCTTACTAGCCTAAAATTAATAAACGGATGCATGGCCCTTAACACACACACACGCACACTCTTACATGTTAGGCTTAAGTCCCTGGTGCGAGAGTCGGCGGAGTAGGGGATGACATTATTCCAGAACGTGATAAATTATGAATAACTTTATGTTCTGGTAAAAAATAAAATAAATCTATTGTAGCAATATGAGTTGTTTCAAGAAATAGTAGCAGGTTCGAGGATGGCCAGCAGACAGGCCAAACCTCTGCCCATGCGATGCCTAGACTGTCCCAAATGGCGCGAGCTCGCTTGGAGGCAGGGCGAGTTCGTGCCAGGATTTCATTAAATGTAAATACGATACGAACAAGAAAAACAAACACACACATTTTACATTTAGTTATTAAAAGAAACAGGAAACATTTTTTCAATGAAAACACGCAATGATGATACAGTAAAAGTATGTGGGTGGGCAAGGTCAAACTTCAGCAACGTAATATTAAACACAGCAGGAGATGTCTCTCCGAGTTTGTCGCTGCTAACCCTTTAATTGTAGAGAAAATTATGGAAAATTATTTAAAAAATAGGTTTCAATATTTTCTGTGTGGTATAGATGTAGGTCATCATGACCGTAACCATTATTGAAAATGGTGGCGTATGTTTGTCATGCACGAAGGCTCGAAAACAAAGGAAGAATATCGTATCTCTTATTTTTCAGTACTTACTTGGTAGCATAAAATGAGGAAATTTTGGTCATTTATGAAGCACACTCGCACTTCACACTTACCACACGCAGATGGGTGGTAGCACCAAATTAAGTATCCACATGAGGGGTTGATGTCCTCCAGGAATACTATTGTGTTCAGCTCGTTGCCTTCATAATCCTGGTGGTGTTATTACTGGGGACTTACGTTGACATAATCAGCCGGCCCAAAGTATCCCTAACAGCACAAGTGTATCCCATGGATGGCCACGGGATAATCACATCGGAAATGAACGATATCTGTAAGGTATCGTCTATCGCATCATGTAATATCCCTGGAATGTACTACAGATATCCCCGATTAATCTCAATGATCGTGTTGGTAATAGCCATAGGACATCCATGGGACTCCAAGATGTGCATCCAAGAGATATCCCATCAGTGCATCCAAGCGAAAACACAGTGGTATCTCCTAGGGACAACCCAGCAGTGCATCCGAGGGACGTCACAGTGGTGTGTCCGAGGCATGACCCAGCAGTGCATCCGAGAGATGTCCCGCCTGAAGTATGTCCCAGCGAGATATCCGAAGGGGTCCTGAGGCATGCCCGGGAGGTATCTGAGCTGCACATTCGAGGGACGTTGATCAGTATTTTCATATGGATTACAGCCATGCTTCCTCAGTTCAGTGTGGCTACTGATCAGTTACCAATGCAGCAATTAGTTAACCCCAAAAATTTGCTTAGTAGATAGTTTAAAAATATTCATGTTACAGTATTCACTATACAGTTAATAATTTTTAAGGCAACAAATGTAGTGTCTATAAACATTTTTCTAAATTCCATTTTATGGTTTACAAATGTTTGTCAAATGCGAACAATATCTATATAATGTGTTTATAGCTTACACAAGAATCAATTTATGCTAACAGTGCATATATTTCCTATATTCATAATTTAATAATTATGTCTAATTACACAAGGTTGTGATTTATTTTTGCATAGAGGCAGAGAACTGTCATTAATGATGAAATCGTTAAAATTTTACTACTTAGAGTATTTAGGACCGTATTCCAAGCACCAACAGATTTTATTCCAAGCAACTGAAAATTTTACAGCATTTTATTTTTGTGAAGTTAGTGGCATTAACGCTATATGCCACAATTTTTCACAAATTTTATTTTAAAATTTACTGCGAAAAACTTTACTTTGTAACCAAACACTTTGACTCCAGTACCGTATGAAATGTATCAAAGACGAATAAATACAAGTTGTGCCGCACAGTAATGAATTAGTGTCGCATGCAGCGCTGTAAAGTTTTCTCCTACCACGGGCATAGAATACAGGGCTGGATACGTGGTTGTAAAGTTCACCCATTTAGTTCATGAACCCAATCACAATGCGCTGCTACCAAAGAAGTGCTCTTTGTCAGTGCAAGCATAGGTACGGGAATTACAAGTTTTTCTTATATTGGGAGTATGACGTTTATACCTCTATGCTGTTATCTGTATACCAGCAATGTTAACAGGACTAGTTTGGTCTGCGCTTTTGCAGCCACTTCATGAACTAAATGCGTCATTAAAGGGAGTCAACTCTCCACATTGTTAGACAGGCGAGTATCCAGACCTGTCTACTACAGCCGTGGTTCCTACCAGGAGCTGTGGATTTATTTTGGAGGAACTACAACACCCATGGCCATGAATAAACCAATCTTTGATAGAAAAAAGTTACATTCCTAGTAAATAAATACCAATGGTAGGTAGTATATTACATTGGTTCTGTAGACAAAAGGGGGGAAAAAACATAAATTCTACATAAATAATGTGCCCCTAAGTGGAAAATACTATGTTCCGAAGTAAACAAATGGTATAACCTATAACTGTAATTATGTTGGTCGTGTGCACAAAACTGAAACAAATACTATCAGTCTCTCTCGCTCTCTCTCTCTCTCTCTCTCTCTCTCTCTCATGCATATATTTGTCCCTAGTAGTTATTTGTTACATGGAGAAATTCACATCATCCTGTAAATCTAGTTCAGTTTGAAGTATAAAATAGAAGTGATAGTGTAAATGTGTTTTGGTACGCAGTTATTAAAAATTACACGTGAAATTTTTTAAAGGTAAACAATATATACAGCAAAATCATGTGAAAAACATTTTTTCGTTAATACAAAGATGCCTCCTTTCCCCATGTAATGAGACCAGGAGTTACATATTAATATATATACTTAGGTGTTTTTTTTTTACTAGTGTTAGAATGTCAAATTCAGTAGTAAATAAAGTTTTACAAGTTATAAAATGTATGTTTTGTGGAGAAAAGCACTGGAATCGATTTAGGGTTCTCATTCACATATACCAGTTATAAAAAACTATTAGTTTATACTTATTGCAGTTCTTACAAACAACACATAATACAAAACTTATTATTACAAATTGCAGAACTATATCGGTACTGTGAGGTTAGTATTAAGATATTTCACTTTAGCGAATTTTGGTGTACATCTTTGCCAGATGCTGCAATAATACTGAGTCCGAAGTACAAAGTCTGTCATACAAAAGAGAATCTCAAAACATTTTAGGTAGACTTTCTTTTTGAATTATAAATGGCCAAGCTGTCACGTAGCCAAAGGCATCAAGCATGCTGTATGGAATTCTGTTGAATTTGTCACCTTCATACGATGGTGGAGATGAAAATATTTTGTTTGTTTAGGCCTGCATTGAAAGTTTAGATGTATTTAGGTTTATTAAAATTTTTACATTTACGGAGAACATCTTTACATGTTATACAAATAGTTAATTTGTCATATTGAAAGTGAAAATCATTCTGGAGAGGAAATTGATACAAGAAACAAGAAGTACAGTATTGTTCCGAAAATAAGCTGCCCTTGAATATACGCCACTGCACTAGTAAAATATATTGCCTCATGAGAAAGCAAATATAAAAGTTCCTACTATATAAGCCACAGTAAAATTTAAGTTGTTTCTTAGTTTAAAAACTGTTATTTAAAAGATGGAAAAGAAAAGAATAAATAACAATTAAAGATCACCAAAAAATACATTCACGTAGGCATTACACTCATTAAATTACACAATTGTGAGCTTACTTCAAAGAAATTATTAAAAAGTATATATTTAAAGCTGTCAAATATGTAATATTTATTACCTAACTGGACATTGTGGAAACATTCAGTAGTTTTTTTTATGTAAATAGTGACTTACAAATTTGTTTTCATAAACATTTAATTCTAAGCCACATATTAAGTTTATGCTTCAAGAAAAGTTTTAAAATGTTAATATTACTTCTATATCAATGAAGCATTCCATTTCTTCATGTAGGTAAAAATTATTGTCATGTAACCAATGATAAAAACAAAGCGAGCTGGTGTGAATCCGTATAGTGTACTGGGTGAATCAGGTTTGTTCCCATTTGTTAGCGCCTATCCATTCTTTCATAACACCACCAAATAAATGCAAACCATCTTAGTGTTCTTATCTTAGATAACAGAATCTTACACGATCTCAGAAGATGTCTCTTGCCTATGAGCGAACATACAGCTGTGTAATTGTAAGCAACACTGGTTGCAAACCAAAGTTGAGCAATGTGTTAACGGTGCTGTTGGATAAGCAATATTAAGCATAGTAACTGCCAGAAAAAATATTAAATCAATCATCTTTGCCCAGGAAACTGGTTGTTTAACATGTGAATTGCAAGAATCAAGTACAGGACTGAGGCAGTTTAAATTACCAAGCTGACAAAGCCACAGGCTAGAAACAGCTAAGGATGAAGGCGATGATTTAACAAAACACTTTTCAGCGCAAACTGTAATAACTAAAAGTAATACCGAAATACTAAATTTTATTCACTGGAATTAAGCAATTTTATTTGTCTCTTTTGTCTCTAGATATATGTTGAAAACTAATTATAAAATTGACACTGAAGCAGGTATTAAACAGAATGGTAATTATTGGTTTTAAATAAAAGTAACACCAAACTGGTAATAAGTATAGTTTTATTTCATAGAAAATTACATGTACATTGTTAATGAAATGTCACTTGCCACTTTAAATTTTCACTCTTGTGACTGTTCTGCTTTATTATTCTCTTGGATAAGTAATTCGCCACTGAAAAAGCCAGAAACAAGGGGACTAAAATTAATGATATTCATAAACTCTGAACTTATTATGTTGGAGATATCTAGATATGTACTGGCAACATATAAATGCATAAATTAATAGGTTACAAGATGGATAACGAAAGGTACATTTATATATAATATTTTAAACTTCTATACTACATGCAAATGTAAAGTACGACATTCATTTTAAAACAATTTTTTATTTGGCAAAAATATAAAAGATAAATGTAAACATTTCTGAACTTTAAGCAAAATTCTACACATTTCAGAACAAAAATAGAACAAAAATAATTTCTGAGTGTACAAATAGTTGTTACGTATAAAACAGTTTAACGAATAATTAAATAAGGTACTTTGTCTTAACATGAAACTATACTATGAATTTACTACTCGAAAAATTAATGGGTAAAAATTGGAGTGGGGGAGTGCACATTGAGTGGGGGAATGTAAATCAAAAAACATAATGCACTATCTACTGAAGACCTGTAAGTACCGATATTCCATGAACAGGGACTTGTAACGAATGTCATACAATGGGGACGGAAAGGAAGAATGCATCACTAATTTAAAGTGCAACAAAAAAAATTTGGAAAACAAGACACTATATTCACATTTATGTACGATGGACATTTACGCCACTTATTAAAACATTAGCAAATTATTTTAACATTTATCTTTATCAAGCATACTCGTCAATATTGTGCTTTCCGTAGTTCAACAGGATTGTACGGTTATAAAGCCAAAAGAAGGCAGAAATATCAGAATACTAAAACAAAGGCTTTGTTTGTTAATATTACTCATTGCTACACAGCTCAAATTATCTACTTTTAAAACCAATCGTTTTGATTAGCAAATAACCATAGTCAGTCGATTACATTGTGCAGATACTTGTGCATTTAAGGGATTTTATAAATAAATGTTTTCTAACAAGAACATCAGTTATAGACCGCAATAATGTAACACATAAAATAATAAAAAAGATTTCATTACACGACGGAGATTCGAACTCTAAACTTAGAACGTTGTGGCTTTGAACCGTGCTCCAACCATTGAGCTTCGCACTCAACATACTGGCTGGCGGTGTAAAACGTTACATACACCACAAAAGTCCACAGATATCACAGTTTCCCGTTACTTATGTGTATATTAAGTAACGATTTGGTAAAAAAAAATATGTTTTACAGAACCCGTTATCTTTTTATAAACAACATATACAGCTTGAGGTTGTTACTCGGGTGTTCACCATCTTGTCTGTCCCAGCTTCGTGGGTATAGCAGAAATTTATAACATGTTCTGTTACTGTTTCGGGCATGCCCATGTGTATGAAAACTGTTATACCTGGAGCCAGAACCCTCCGGAGGGGCCTGGGTTTTAACCTACACAGGAGTAGAAATGCTAGTAGAAAATGGGTATGAAAACTGCTAAGGAAATGGGAATCATGTGAGGCTAGCATGCGTGAGCATACTCTGTGCATGCCCTGTAGATCTGTCTAAGTGAGAAGCAGTCACAACGAAACAGAAATTGAGGGGAAGTTGCAGTCTCTAAATTCTAAAGGGTACTTGGATGGAATGAGGGTTATGCACGTTATAAAATCTTATTCACCCCATGCACATCAATTAAAGACAGTGGCCTTGATTACATAATTTTTTCAAGCCAACACTTGGAACCTGAAGCAATTGCAGCATTTAGGCAATAACATTAATGGTATTGCCTAAATACAATCTTGACGAGAAGCTTGTGGTGTGATTGGCCAGGAGGGTAAATGCTGTTTATGAACTCCTGAGGGTAATGAACTGCATCACTCATGTTTTAAATTGTGCCCATGTATTTGTACTCCATTTCTACCCCTTAAACATCTTAAGTCTCCCACTAGCTGGAGCTGTTTTCCCAATATTTATTTTCAAACCCTTCTTAACGGCTCAGTAACCAATGCTCTTTGCTTTTAAACATCACCTACATAAAAAAAACGTACTAAAAACTATCTTACACATTTTCCTAAATGCTAATTCTAAGAGAATGAAAAAGCTCTCAATAAGTTACCTTCACATTTCAAGGTCTCCATGCATGTAACCTTCAAACCAAAACTTTTGTAAATACTTATCAAACGAAAAAAAGTATGAATATAAATGAAACCTGTCTCTCACTGAGAAAAAAAAATTAATTTACCTTACAGTAACAGAAAAATGTTGTCAGAATTCAGGAAGAATAATAATTAAACAGCTTATTTTCATAGACTGCTCAATCAGTGAAATAAATTGCGCTATGTTGTATTCTTTATGAGAAACTATAAACGTGTTTAAATTACATTTTATACCATGGTTAACAATTTTGTAAGTCATTTTCGATGAAGAATGAATTGGGATATATATCCTATTCCAGCTGCATAGTAACCATCTTTGTGTTGCAGTATTTAAGTGGTTTCTTGCAAACAGAGTTGTTAAAAAACATCTTATAACAATGGTGAGGCCATTTGTGTATGTTTTTTTATTTACAACATACATGAGCTTTTATCCGCCACAATATTGAACGTAATTTGTATATATTCGTATGGCATCACAACAAGAAATGCTTAGAATATAAAAACTAGTTAATGCAATCTTTATTCTGTAGTTTTGGAGTGTAAAGACCGTTCACGATAAAGTGAGCACTTTCGAGGCCCTAGTTACTTTTTTATTTCAGCCATTTCTTATCCTTTGACCAACTTTTAAAATAAATATAGCCATGCAAGTAATAAACAGATCGTGTAGATTCCACAGCACTCGGAAATTCACGTCTAAGTCTAAAATAAGATATATTTTTTGACTATTATTCCAAATGAGAGGGCTTTCAAAAGTGCTCACTTACCGTGAATGGCCTATATCAACAAACAGTTGAAACAAACTGCTACAGAAGGCGATGTTACAAGAAATGCACAATGTCAACAATAAAACAATTTTTCAGCTTATGTTATTTGATGGGGCATAAAGGGAGTACAAATCTCTGGACACTATTGAAAATATGGGTGATGTAGTTCCATTTCCCTGAAAAGTTCATCAAGGGCATCAACCATCCTCCACACAAGCTTCTCTTCAATTTTACATCTCCATTAATGTTACCGCCAAAATTCTGCACGCTCCAAATGAAGGATTGGCAAACAGGTTTAATTGAGGCCAGTATTCACTGGATATGCATTTGGAGGGGTGGGGTGGAGGAGTGGAAATAATTTTTCATAACATGCATCCCATTCTTTCCATACGAGTATCATTACGAATCCTCCATAAGATTAGCAAGGTTAGTTTTGAGCTCAGGAATGGGCAATGAAGAAGACAGGAAGAGATGTTAGGTAGGCCTGTTTCTAATATTGGCAACTTTGCCTGATCCAAAGTTAGCTCACCTAGCAGCACGATAATCCTAGCAACTGAGGGCATAATCACTTACGCTGTATATAAAGACATAATTGGGAAAAGGAAATTGGTAGCTGCTTTGTGTAATACATGCGAGTGAAGCCACTATACAATGCTGCAATCCATGAAGTTGATACAGTAGTATCTCTCTATCTCGTATAGTAAAATCGTTCAAAATCTCGATGGCAGTTAAAAAATGTTTAATTACAAAACCATCATCTGACTGGTAAATTTATTGTACTCACTTTAGTTTTGTGCTGACACAAGGTGCATATTGAGTTATGTGGGAGAGGAATTAAACTTTTTGCCTGTGATTATGTCTGGTTGGAATTTTCAATCTTTACTTAGCATTTTGAATTCATTTTGAAAAATTCTGACATTAATGTTTAGCCATTTGTGTAGATAGCCTTCTGAAGCGCAAAACATGGTGATGTAATTATTAACAAACAAATATTAACAATTTTGTGGATTTTTTTTTTGCGATTTTTCACCCTCCAGGGATAAATAACTTTTGACAAACCCTTACACTTGTTTGTATGCATTTTTATATGCAGTAATTGGATGCAAATAGCGGTAAGGCATCGCACTGAGACAAACTAGTACAAAGGATACTGTGAAAATGCAGTCTATGCTTTTTCACAATTTTGAAAAAATCCTGAAATTTCTTTTAAAGTATTTATATACATACAGTAGTTATTTGGAGGCAATACAAACAATGGCAGTGTATCAGTGGGAGCACAGGTACTGAATATTCCATTAAAACATATTTCTCACATTCAAGGTTCGAATTTTAAGAAATCCTGAAATTGGTTTTTTAACATTTGTATACAAAATATTTAGGAACAAAAAAATTATGCCGTTATCGTATCGGGTTTGAGACCTATCGAAGATTCAGTAAAAACTTATTTTACCCCTTTTGCCACCGTAATGAATTTAAAAAAATCCTCTAAGTGGTTCTGCATATGTACTATTTAGAAGCAAATAGCACATTTATATCTATAAGTGTCATATATTGAGGGATCAGAGTGAATACATTTGACCCATTTTTCACACCAAATGAAGGCTGAATTTCAGACATCCTTCTCAGTCAGTGCATACACCCTAATGACAAGCCACACAATAAATTTAATGTTTTCAGATCCAGCGGTTTGGGTTGTGCGGTGGTGAGTTAGTGAATGACATTTTTTACATGCAGATATTTGGATTTATATATTTCAAATGTAAGTAAAAACAGTTGTTTGCGATGATAGTTTGTGATATTAGTAGGACCAATAATTACACTGTCAAAATTTTCAGCATTAATATGACATATATTTGTGATATCGATATAAGCGATAATTGCCATATATCACAATTGATTGTCAATACTTGCTGAAAGCTATATACTGCACTGATAACCAGGTGGCTAACGTTCCCAACAATACTGAAAAGTGGATCAACCCGCAGCCCTAGTGCACAAGGAAAAAATATACTAATAAATGATGTGATGATCTTTCATACTTCATATTCCAGGCAGTAGGAGTTACAATTTTCAATGTTAATATATTTAAGCATATGAAATTGCCTAAATTTAATGGATATTAATTTAGCAGATGCTGGTGCAACATAGTTTCAAAAAGGAAAGTTGTTTCCTGCACAGATGAGTTGGTATCGAGATTGAACATATGAAACAGTCTTTATTCAAATAATAATAAATAAAATTAACTTGTTCAAATTAATACTTTACTGAAATGCTGGGCAACATGAAGGAACATTCTTTATTTAATAAGATGTAAAATTAATTTAGGACTAACGTGAATCTTTACTGAAATGGTGGAAAACAAGTTTGAACATGTGAAAATTTTTACAGAGCAGGATTATATTGCGGCCTATAATACAGATAGGCCTAATCCAGAAGCGGAGCCTAGGCTGAATATTGAAAGTTTTGTTTAATATCATAACATGTTTCAATGTTTAAAAATTTTAGTACCGAGCAAGAATTTTTTATGCTATGGCCGTCTAAAATTGAAATTATACAACATTGAATTACGTTGGCGTTTGAGGGCTGTCTCAGTGAAAATAGCAATTTTCCAAACGAGTAATGTTTTAAAATGATTAACTAATATTAAAGTAATGGCAGTTTTTAAACACGTGCTGTACTTATCTTTGACATGAACTTCATTAAAATCAGAAAGTGTGCTATTTTTACAGGAGTCCCTATTATGTATTTATAGTTGTGTGTATCTGAGGTCGGTGTTTAAAGTGTTTCCTGGTGCTCTTTTTTTAATCATTTACTCATTTTACCGACTGGATGCTCCTTTTTCTAGAATATGTTGGTACTACTTTTTGTAGGTTTTTTTTTTTTGGATGGGAGTTCCAAGCACCAGCATATCCTCTATTTTTCCTATCTTATCACTGTCAGGTTCACGCCACATCGTTCTTGTTACTTCCGACGATTCTCCATCATTTTTTGAATCAGAAGACCAATTTTGCTTCAAAATGTCAATCCACACATAGAATTCTGTATTCGATTTATGGGACATTTTATCGTGTCATTAATATTAATGGTCAATGCTCTCAATCATTGTGCGTATCTTGCAAGCTACACTCGCCAGTGCTACCATCCTCTTAGGGTGCGCCTCTAGGCATACGTTTTATGGGACATTTTATTGTGTCATTAATATTAATGGTAAATGCTCTCAATCATTGTGCGTATCTTGCAAGCTACACTCGCCAGTGCTACCATCCTCTTAGGGTGCGCCTCTAGGCATACGTTTTGTGGGACATTTTATTGTGTCATTAATATTAATGGTTAATGCTCTCAATCATTGTGCGTATCTTGCAAGCTACACTCGCCAGTGCTACCATCCTCTTAGGGTGCGCGTCTAGGCATACGTTTTCCTCTAAAGCATGGAATTTAAGTAGATTCAAAGTTTTAATTTATTTTATGCAGGCGTTACTCACTATTGATTAAAAAGTAGAGTTATGGGTAATGAATGTAGCAGAGGAAAATATTTTCCATAACCAGCCAGATTTCTTCACTTTTATGTAAATGACCATTTAACTTTTATATGTCTTTATGTAGTGTTTTACTGTACATGTAATCAATTTATGGCTTCAATATATGTGGGACGACTGTGTTTGGTAACGTGTCCAATATTATGGCTAATATAATGAAAATATGGCTGTTCGAATACTGTTCAATGGCACACACAAAGATAAATAAATTTTCCGTAGGCAAACTTTGTATGCCAAATAATTGACCTTGTAACATTATTTTCCTTATCTAAAGCCTTAGTATCCCATAATGTTAGAGCTTGCTTTTAATTAATGTTTTTTTTTTTTTTTTACATATTTTCAGAAATGGAAATATTTTACCCAGAGTAGCGTAATAAGTTGCAATGGTCATACATGTTAGTTTTTAAAAGTTCCTAAAGTATAGGTAAGTGTCATAGCAGTGTGAACGATAATAGTATTTTTAAATCACTATAATTTTCAGGCAAATAATAAGTCCTGACGTGCCTGTCCAGGATGAGTTTGCACATCACAGGACCCAATCAGTGGACTCGACAAGTTCTGGCCACAGTTCAGGCTCTGGTGGTGTTTCAGAAGGTGTACTCCTGCGTAGACGCGTCGTTGTTAAGCCGTTCGAAGATCCGCAAGATGAGGAAGTTCCACCGTACATGAGGTAAGTCCACCAATCAGGTTTCTACTATCATAGTAGTTTATATCTCATAGTTGCACATTTAAAAACGATCACTAGGTATATGCAATACCAGTAGTTTGGAACTTTTTTTCTTATAATACAAATTGTTAAAGAAAATATTTCTCTCCTTCGGTCAAGAATCTTATAAAATAAAATATTGCCGTGTGACAGGGCCTTGGAATTCTATGGACTACAAAAATGGGCTGAAAAGCTGAATATTGTAAAAATAAGTATGTAACATCAGGCAGCGATTTTTCTAAAATTACGAACTATTTCAGCATGACCATGAAACTTAGTGCAAAGGGGTACCTAAGAGATGGTGTAAGAAAGAAGGGCGTGTAGAGCTATGGAAATTTAAGTAATTACATTTAACCCCATTAATGTTTTTTTCTGGGAAACAAAACAAGCAAATTTTAAAAACTCGTTCTTTAGTGAAAAATCCTTGCGCAGTAATCTTATTAAATATTGAATATCAAGTCATGAGTCTTTCATTGTAATGCATAATTTACACTAAGACTCGGGGTTTTCTTGTTGAATAAATATAGAAATGATTTTACAAAGATAATTTTAATAGCGTACCTGCTGCGTTTAAATATTCTACAGCCCTTTAATAGAATTAGGTGGAAACTGTAAATGTATCAATTAAGAAAATATAGATTCCATGACAGACATCTGCATCGCAATGGCGAAAGTCCAAAAATCTCTATCTAGTAATTCACCTCCATTGCGCTATTTCGTCAAAGATCTCAAGATGAATACATTCTAAATATACAAAAAGAAACTGTACGCCTACATTGTATAATCAATAGCACAGAGAGGATAAAAATAGTTAATTGCGAATAACAAAAGTATGGTGTCCATTTTCACAATAATTTTAATTTTAGAAATATATAATTGTTGCAGTACCTTTGTAGAAAATTTAATGGAAGTGTGGTTACATATAAGTCAAAGAATTTGGCTCTAAGACAGAAAAAAACTTAACCCGTACCAGATAATGAAGATAAATGAATGTTAGTTTTGGGAAAATCCCTCAAAATTTTACGAGATTTGCAGACATAAAAATATAAATTGCAATTATTAAAATATATTTCCAATAGGGTGAGTAGATAATGTTACTGGAAACTTTTTTGCGTGTATCTAAATATTGTATGTATGTATATACACTACTGCTTGTGAAAATTGCAACACCCAGACAAAAGGGCCTGAATTAATCCAAACTCGGAGGATGTGTAGAACAGTGTAAAAGCAATAAGTGATTACGATTACGGAGAGATGGCGTGCACGTAGGCCCAGCAGCCTACGTCTGCTCTTGTGTGACCGGAAAGGTCCGTGTTACGCCAAACTCAGTCGGTGAAGAACCGTCAAACGAAGTGGAAGCCAGTGTGATTATGCATCATAGACGTCAAAGGGCGCCATATCAGCATGTGAGTGAGTTCGGCCAGGGAAGAAAGATCGGTCCCGGGGCTACGTGTTTGTCATACAGTGACATTTCGGCTCGTACAGGACATACTGCTACGACAGCGATGCATGTGTTGCACCAGTGGATAGACGAGGGTCGTACGCAGCGACGAGCGGGTACTGGACCATACAATGTGACCACAGCATGGGATTACCGCCATCTTGTCCGCATGGCTGTAACAGAATGTACAGCCTCGTCCACAGTGTTGGCTCGACACTGGAGCACTGAAACAGGTGTGGACCCTTCTGCATCGACGGTTCGGCGCCGTCTGCTGCGGGCTGGACTGACGGCACGCATGCCATTCCGTCGGCTTCCATTGTCCAGAAACCACAAACGCCTCAGATTGCAATGGGCACGTGAACGTCGTCGCTGGCGTGCTGAGCGGACGAGTCCCTCTTCAACCTATCCTACAGTGATGCCCAAATACTGTGGTGACCCACAATCTGGCAGTCTGCATTGTGGAGGGGCACAGCGGAGAGACGCCACGTGTGATGGCCTGGAGCACCATTGGGTAGATATTCTAATTCGACTCCTACATATTGAAGGCAATCTGAACAGTAAAAACTACATAGAGGAGGTTTCAGAGCCCGAGGTACAGTCCCTCCATCAGGCGACTCCACATGCCATATTTCAGCAGGTATTACCCGGCTATATGTGGTGAGGAATGTGCTAATCATCTTCAATGAACGACGGGTACCATTGCTTCGCTGGCCTGCACGTTTGCCTAACATGTCATCCACTGAACATGACTGGGATATGTTTGGTCGGCGACTTGTTCGTTACGGTCGTCCAGCAACCACTTTGGAGGCTTTGTGGAGTCGCATACAAACCGCGTGGAGGGATATTCCCCAGGAACATATCCAGGTCCTCTTTGATTCCATGCCACGACATTTATGGGCTCTGATTGCAGCATGGGGGGGGGGGGAGAGCTTTACAGCATACTGAATTCTCAAGGACGGAGTTCATATACAGTGTCGTAATCCTAATCACTTGTGTATTGTCATGTCTAAGCTATGGTATAAAGTTCATTTCAATCACATTTATCCTTCTTGGTGTTGCATTTTCACAAAAATTAGTGTATTATACAAATACACACAGAAAAATTTTATCAAACACAATCACAACAAATATCACGTGTATCTGATGATTATAATCATTCTGAACTAGCTTCGGATAAATTAAATATTACATATTTAGGTGAATATCACTATTTATTTATAGAGGCAGCTATTTTGCATTGGGTAATGTGTTCATAAATGTTGATAAAAAGATATGAGAATTTATTATTTATAACCGTATTTATATTTTAAGGCAACAGTTTTATCACGGAATGCTATCCATAAAATGTATAAATAACCATCTAAATTTGCTACACCATTGTGAAATGATTTTGCCAATTAAAAAATATATAAAGAGTGATGCCTGTCTCAGTGTTATAAAACATACTTTAAAACAAAATATAAACATTTAGAAAATTCTGATGATAATAAATAAATAAAATTATATAGCATATTTATATTTAATTAATTTCTTAGAGTGGGAAAAGTGCCAGTATTTGACTTATGCTGATTTTACTTGGTGAGCTATGCAGAGTTTGAAATAGAATTCTGACAAAATCACATTTCATATTAAAAATATACTTGCTAAGAAGTTATTCGAAAAGTATATTTAACCAAATAATGTACCTGAGTTACTTAAAGATTTGTCACTGACCCTGAAAAAACCTCAAGAAAATTAATTAAAATTACTAGCAATATTATTTAGTGAAACATGATATGCTTTACATTAAAGAAACTTAGCGCAATATTTATATTTATGTTTAAAATTTAGAATATAGGTTATTAATATTTATTAAGTTGTTTTGAGTGATGAAGTATATTGATTTAAAATTGAACCGAAGCTGAAAGTGAGTAATATTATTTTTTTAGAAATACTTTCATAAGTTATTGATTAATTCTGTAAGTGGCAAAGTAATGAAAAATGTATCTTGGTATAAAACTAATTTCTGATAAAAATTAATGCTATTAATTAACAGGAAATCAATTTGAAAACAACAGAGTTTAATGAAAATATATTTGTGGTGCACATAAAAATTAAACAAAAGTTTTTATATGTGTTTGAGTGAATAGTATAAATGATCAAAAACAATTAATATTTACACTCCATTCACTCGCTCTGCCATAACTTAATTTAAGATGAAGAACTCTTTTTATCGGAGGTGTTTTTGATTTAATTTTTAGATAAATTACTACCATTTTATTTATAAATTTTTACTACACATATGTTATATATATTTTGATGCAATTACTTATCTCACAATATCAATATTGCATAAATGATTTACCTCCATTTTTATAATAAATATTTGAGGTGTATATATTTCGTATTCCCAATTTTTATTTCGTTTACTTTTCGACCATGCATACAATTTTGAAATAATGTACAAAATTGGCATCGTCTTCCAATTTATTCCTTTATTTCGATAATAGTTTGTATTATTTATAATAGTTTTTACAAACAAGTAATTAATCATGTGTTTAATGTTCCTTTATTTTTATTTTTTTTTTAATTATTCGGTAAAACATTAATGTATGACTTCTCAGCTTTATACTATGAATATATATAAATAACGAAACTAACAAGTTTTAAAATTAATTCTAAGTTACTTTGTAACTTCCACAATCATTTTAATGTCACAGCAAATTATAGACCAAGTTGTTATTTTTATTGCTAATTTCTCAAAAAAAAAATTAATATTGGTTTGTGCTAATGGTAATTTGATTGAATAATTATACAGTCTTTGGGTCCAAACACTGCTAACACTAAAATATCGGTCTAACAATATTTCTGAATGTTTAGATGCCCCATACTTAATAATCGTTCCATAATTCAAAGTACGAGATAAATTTTACTCTTTAAATTTCTTTATCTTGTTTACCTTACTTTCCGGAGGAAAGAAATACTTATATCACTTTCCTGTCTCTCGGACCACATATTGTACTTAGTAAAGACATCTGAATTTTAAATTTTTCGCCAACCCTCGGCACTTACTTTCAAAACGGTGGCGATTTAAATATTTACGGCAATATGTGATATCTCTGGAACAATTCAACCGATATAAACCAAATGTTGTATGTTGGCAGTGTATCACATAAGCATTGACTTTATAGTTGGGTATTGTGGTTGGTCTACCATTTTGGAAGTTAGTACCACATGTAAAAATAAAGCAGTTTAATTATATTTAGAAAACCAGTAAGTCATTTATCGTCAAATCCGGCAAGTAAGTAATACTATTGTAGGTCATGCAAACATTTGCTAATTAAATTAATTAGGCTTTGTTTTCAAAATGGTGATCATAGACGTATTTTATTTGGTATAACTAGCATACTGTTTAACCAGTTTCGACGAAATTTTGCATGCTTAAAATACATATTACTAGCATCACACATGCCAACAAATAACCACTATTTCCTGCTATATTGTATGATTGCACCTTATGAAGAAATGAAATTTTTATGTTATATCTTAAAACAATGTACCGATTAAAATGAAAATTTGGCAAAAAAGTAGTACTGCGGAATTTGATGTAAACTGGTATGTTTTAACTATGTAATTCACTTATTTTCGAAATGGCGGCCATATAGTTATTTAATTTAGTATGCTAAAATGTCCAAACCAATTAAACTATTCGAACTTAACTTTGTATGCTGGTAACATATATTATATCTACCAATATTTACAGGAAGATTTTGTCCGCCATATTGTAAGATCGTGCCGCACGAATAAATAAACTTTTTATGTCATATCTCAAGAAAACAATTAACCGATTCCTAGCAAATTTGGAAAACAGCTAGTACTGCAGCAGGTGATGTAAACCAGTCTGTTTAAAAAAGGTCAGACACTTATTTTCAAAATGGTGACCATATAGACTTTATAGCTTAGTATGCTCTATCTTAAAAACCCTGCAATTAAGTTCAACCATAATGTGTTATGTTGGCAGTATCTATTACAACTATCATATGTCCCCACAAACACCTTTTGATTTAAAGCTGAATTTTAAGTCATACAATGAAATATCAACTACACAAAGCGTCTGGATTTTGCTATTATATTGCATCTGCTTATGGTGTTTATAAGCCACCAGTTGTATATCGTGGTCCAAACACACATAATATGTTTATATGATCAATAAAAAGGGAAGTAGATGAAATTGAGGAAATATATTCACAAATTGAACCAATGACTCCATTGGCAAAAGAAGAAAAAATATTATATAGGAACTCATATGAATGTACTGTATATGGATATGAATATACAGAAGACAATAAAAAAGTACATCATCATGATCATACAACTGGAAAATTCATTAATCCTGTATGTAATAATTGTAATCTACAATTAATATTACCCAACTTTGTACCATTTATTTCCATAATTTCGCTGTGTATGATGCTCATTTATTTATTAAAGAGTTAGGATATGATGATGAAAAGATTGATTTAATTGCAAATAACGAAGAAAAGTTTATTACTTTTGGGAAAGCAACAGAAAATTTAAGTATGGGGATTATAGACACATTTAAATTTTGGCAAGTAGTTATGATAAATTAACATCTAATTTAAGTACAGATCACATGAAACACACACAAAAAAGTTTCCAAAAGAACAAGTAGATTTAGTTATTATGAAAGGTGTGTATCCTTATAATTATATAGATAGTTCGAAGAAATTTGAAGAAACAGAATTTCCACCAAAGAGTGAATTTTTTAATAAATTAAATGAATCTGATATAACTGATGATGAATATGAACATGAAAAACTTGTATGGAACCAATTCTATACTAAAAATCTTGGTGAAAATCATGATTTATATTTAAAAAGTAATGTATGACCATCAGCAGATATATTTGAAAACTTCAGAAATACATGTATACATTCATGGTATCTTACTGCACCAGGATTATCTTGGGATGCAATGTTAAAAATTACTTATCAACCACTAGATTTAATACATAACTATGATATGTTTCTAATGGTAGAAAAAGGAATTAGAGGTGGTATATCACAATGTTGTAAGCGATATGTTAAAGCCAATAACACATACTTAGAAGATGTTAACTCTAATCAAAAATCAAATTATTTAACATATCTCGATACAAATAATATTTATGGATGGGCAATATCTCAATATTTACCATATGGTGGTTTCGACTGGGTTTATTATACATTATATGATTTAGATTACTGGATTGAAAACATATTAGATTTGGAGGATGATTCTGAGTATGGTTATATATTAGAAGTTTATTTAGAATATCCTCATGAACTACATAATTTACATAAAGATCTACCCTTTTGCCCAGATAATAAGGCAGTTCCAGGAACAAAGCAATCTAAATTATTAACAACTTTACATAATAAAGAAAAGTATGTAATATGTTATCATTATTTATAACAGTGCCTAAATAAAGGAATAAAAATTACTATAATACTTAGAATTTTGTTGTTTGATCAGTCCAATTAGCAGAAGAATTATATAGATTTGAATACAGAGATGAGAACTAATCCTAAAGATAACTTTTAAAAAGATTTAACAAACAGATGAATAATTCTGTGTTTTTGTAAAAAAAAAAAATGGGAAAAAATAAGAAACAGAGTTGATGTAAAACTAATATCAAATGCAGAAAAATGTGAAAAATTAGTAGCAAAACAAAACTCAAAAAATATATATTTAATGAGAATCTTGCAGCTCTATATATATAATACATATATATGGATAAAACAAATGTAAAAAATTTATGAAGCCTATTTCTGTGGGTGTGTCAATTTTAGACATATCGAAAAAATTGATGTATGATTTTCATTATAACATAACAAAAACAAAATATGGTGCAAACATTGAATATATATAAAACATAAAAACAGTAGGTTTTTCGAATACATGAAGACAATGTTAGGAAAATTTGACATAAGTGATTACCCAAATGATAATAGCTTTAACATGCCTCAAATAAAAAAGTTTCAAGAAAAATGGAAGATGAATGTAATGGGAAATAATGAAAGAATTTGTTTGTTTAACAGTAAAAATGTATGCATTTAGAGTTGATGATAAAGAAAACAAAAAATCTAAAGGTGTAAAGAAGTGTGTTAACAAACTAATAACATTTGAGTAGTATAAGATTTTTTCTTTAAAGAGAAAATCGAATATATAACAATTAATTTAATATTCAGCAAAAAGTGTGAAGTATTCAATAGAAGTTAATCAAATACATTAAGTCCTCATGATGACAAGAGAATTATACTAGAAAATAAAATCGATACAGTGACATATGGAAATCAAAAAATTTAATTTTATTTCATTTTTCAAATAAAATAGTATAATATTTTAAACGTCTTGAATCTCCAAAACAATGTCAATATCAGAATCATCAAAATCAATCAGTTTTCCATTTTTGTCTCTAATTTCTAAAACAATGCAATTAAATTGTTCATTGTTAATTTTGTACAAAATTGGATTGTGGGTTCATACCTAATGTAATCTATAAAACCAAACATACTTTTTGGTGGAAAACTAGCTATTATATCAGTTTCAATTTTTTTTTATTTTATAAAAATTCCATAGGCTAAATTACAGTGAACATTTATAATTTTAGATAATTAAAATTAGGTAACTTAGTACCTACAAAATTTTTGTCTTTTTAATAAACTTTTTTTCTCTCTCAAATCCATGAATATCGGATAATTGGTTGTCAAATTTAGTATCTAACTAATATTTAATGGATATTTTTTGTATTAACTACTGTTGATTCGATGTTATTTGTTGAAAATGGATTCATCGAATTCATAGTTTCCTTTAACAATTCGATATCATATTGACCTCTAGGAATAGCTGTAATTTCATTTTTATCAACATTAGGACTCATGTGTTCAATTGTTATCATATTTTTGTTTATATTTGGTGATACAAAATTTGTATTAAAACTAACTAATGCAATTGATTTACCTTTATTAATTATACCATAGTGAGGTTTTTTATTTAAAATAGATCTATTATTTGTAAATTTAAATACTTTATAATCCATTTATTACAAAAATTATCTTATTAAATTAAGAAGCAGTGCTATAGCAGCTTATGGCATGAAAAGTTAAATGAGGTATCAGTGTTTTAATTCATGAAGATAAGTCCAAAATTAAAAAGAATGGTCAATTATTCCTGATAATATGAGGGCTATAATAGTAGGTCCAAGCAATAGTGAAAAAACTAATTTGATGATAAATTTTATTTATAATATAAGATGGATACATTTTAATAAATTGTATGTTTGTTCAAAATGTTTAAATCAACTAAAATATATTGAGTTAACAAAGTATTTTAATAATATATCCAAAAAGCTTAAAGGTAAAGAAAAATGGCACACTCATTAAATAATACTGAGGAAATGGTCCCTTTAGATCGATGTGATGATGAATCTCTATTTGTATTTGATGACTTTATTTTAGACAATCAAAACATAGTCCACGAGTAGTATACTATAGGGAGGCATAAAAACATTGATCTATTTTATTTAGCACAAACATATTCGAAAATACCAAAACAACTTGTGAGACACAATGCAAATTTTCTATGTATATTTAGACAAGATGATACAATCTTGAGACACATCTTTAATGATTTTGTTGGTGGTGATATGTCTCATGAAAATCTTAAAGAGATCTGTGCGAAATGTTGGGGCGAAGATTATTGCTTTATTACAATAGATATGAGTAGAAAAATGGACAATGACAAGTATCGAAAAATAAAAGGTATAATTATTTAACTCCCTCTCGTGAACTGTAGATGAGAATATATATTTTTTACTTTTAAATGGTGATAACTATGTCTCAGCAGCTCAGTGCTTGAAGTGTAAGGTCACAAAAAAAATAATATCAAAACTGAAAATACTAAAAATGGGCGATTAGTTCAGAAAAATATTTGCTCAAAATGTAATTCTACAAAATCAACATTTAAAAAAAATTTGCCCACTGTGAGAGAGGGAATAATTAATGAAATATACAAACCTGCATGAAAAAATTTCCCCAGAAGAAAAGAAATTTCGTACATTATTAATTATTTATGGCAAATTGATCTTGTTGAAATGGATACTGTTAATTTGAAGACCATATCACATATAAATAATGGATACAAATATATTATGACAATTGTTGATATTTTCTTAAAAGATGCCTTTTCTATACCAATTAAAGATCAAACAGCAAAGAATGTAGCTATTGCTTTAGAATCTATATTAGTTTATAGGAAACCACATAATACTCAAAGTGATAATGGTTTAGAGTTTTATAACAAAATATTAAAAGAACTTATGCAAAAATATAACATCAATCACTATTCTACATTCAGTGAACTTAAATCCAGTATTGTAGAGGGATATAATTGTACTATGAAGAATAAAATGTGGTAGAAATTTGCTATGAATGGCAATTATAAATGAGTAAATATATTAGATAATTTAGTTAACAAATATAACAAAACAAAGCTCAATAGCATTGGCAGAAACCAATTGAAGGCAATGAAAAAAATGAAAAAAATTAAATGCAAACAAATTTTGTAGACATGATTACTGACCCCAATTACAGATTTGGTATATTGTCCATGTGAGTAACAGTACTTACAATCTGAAATATGCCAACAGAGATGAGATATAAGGCAGTTTTTATGAATATGAAATTATGAAGACAAACTATCCATATGAATATTTGTTTCAAAAAGTTAAAAAAAAAAAGGCGATAAAATTATGTAAAAGTTTAGGTTTTGTTAATTCACATAAGTCTAGATTAATAAAACAGATGTTTTGTAAATTAAAATATTATGTATTTATATTTTTCCAAAAATGCAACATAAAAACTTGTTTCTATCTAATATTAAATGCTTTCAATGTTCACACAAAGCTCGTTCATTGTTCAATCAATGCTCATTCAACATTTGTTCATCATTTGTTTACAGAGCTTTATTTTCTTTAAAAAAATACAAAAGGGTTTATGAGCAAATTAATGCCAATGCCAGGGATCCTTATATAATTGAGTTTACGAGTATGTTAATACCAATGCCAGCGTCTCAATTTTTTTTAATTTTTCCAGCCTTAATTAGTACCAACAAAAATTCAAGTGGAGAAACCCCTCACTTAAACACTGGCCAGCCTAATTTTATTATTTAATTTTAGTGGTAAGTGAAGGGTTTTTTAATTTTTTAAATTTATTATGTGGTACCCCTTCCCCATATTACATATATGGAGAACACTCCAGCTTATACATATGTCATGCTACAAGTGTAGTAAGGAGAGCATTTTTGCTGGCAGCTTAAGGGTACCACATAATTTGTGTCAATACTCATACATTGCTGTATGAGCAAGAGCAATTGAAATGTTTTTTTGCTCGAATTTTGAATGTCGTGGCAATAATTTATCAGTGTAGGCACCTTTTCACACTATTAAATTAGCCTCTCCGACCAGGGTTTCGAACCCATGATCTTTGAGTAACAAGACAAGAACTCTACCACTGAGTAATGATGGTCGAGCAAGCAAGGCGACTATTAAAACTCCACATGAGGCGAGATGTAGCTAGCTGGTAGCCTGTTATCATGCTTGCGGCACTGTGCTTGCGGTGAGTTCACAGCAGTGAGCAGAGATAGCAGTACAGTCATGATAACACTTCCTGTCATGGACAGAGCTCGCTGTCATTGGGGAAGAGGAAAGACTGTACAGAGATGCTTTTTCCTGTCGCATAGTATATAACAGAATAGTTCATATTTATATTTCACAACTATTCCAATTGTAGTATTCACACCATATTTACAATTATATATTTTCTCTTTTCTGATTTTAAAAGATGAAGTATCACCTCTGTGAACTTCAAATGGCTTACTGTAATATATTTTTGTAGTTCCCTTAATAACAGTCACAGTGTCAGAAAAAATAATATTAGTAGTAGTTATTTTATAAACTGTACAATCCATTAAAAGAGTAAAGAAAATTAGATTATTATCTAAGGGAAAAGTATTATGCCTTTTATCCCACCTTACAGGTAAATAAAATATATATGGTTTTTCTTCATCTTTCGATGTAATTAAAGCTGTACAATTTTTCACAGTTTCTGTGGTTAAATTTTGTAATTTATTTGCTATTTCTTTATCAAAAAATATTTTGTGGACTTCATCTTTCCCATCTATGGGGTCATCTATGTTAACAATTCTATGCCCTAAAAATAAAACATAAGATTTTGTATAATCAAAACAGGTGCTTAGTTTACTTTGTAAAGCAATATCACCTGAATTGCATTGTGAATCTACATGTGTTTTATAAATCGGAAAAAAAATGGAATTGTTTTTGAACCTACGTCCTTTTTTAATGCATAATCAGAAACATTAGTTGCATATTTCGAATCTACATCTTTTTTTAGTGTCTGTTTTGCATTATTTATTCGTTTTATATAATCAGCAATAGTGTAACTGAATTGTAAATTTATATTTTCTTTTAAAGCATAATCAGCTATATATTTATTGAAATATTTTTTATTGACTGCATCTTTATTGTCACTAGAATCATTTAAATCAACAATTCTACAATCAAAAAAAGAAACATAAGATTTTGTATTTGTTTTTGTATAGTCAATATACATGCTTAGTTTACTTTGTAAAGCAGAAACACCCGAATTGCATTCTGAGTATAAATATGATTTAAAGCATTTTTATTGTGTTTATATAAATATAAACAATAAAAAAAATTTAATTTCCCAACCTAATTTTCTTTTTTTAACATAGTTGTGGCAACAGCAGTGGAAGCATTTTATCAGTATTATGTCTAGATTCTAAATCTTTATATTCTCTATAAACAACACCATGATATTTGCATGCTTCATCTAGTTTATTTACTCCTGTGTTACCTTTTTCTAATCTTTCATTTAATTATGTAAATGAGCCACAATAATTATAGCCTGGCAAATGCAATTCAAGAAAATATAAATTGTTTAATGCCCAGATGTTCAGAATGATGTTCAGAACTCCAAAATGACTGCGGAATTACATTTAAAACTCTTATTATAAATGGAATTATTTTCGGATTGTTTATATCTAAATCAGAAAATTTATTGTTTTAAAATATTCATTATACTCACTTTTTCATTGTAATAATTGTTATTTCCAGCATTTTCTTCGCATGAATATTCAATAATCTATCGACCCAATTTTCTAACATCATCCAACCAAAGATATTATTTTGGCAAACTATTGTTTTTTTTTAATGCCATCACCAGTTCTAGGAGAATTTGTAGAACTTGTTCTTTTTTATGTGTTCAGCTCTGATCTTAATTCACTTAAATATGGTCTTATATAGTCATAAAAAATTGGTTTAATTATATGATTATACTTCCAACTTACTCTTTTTATACGGATCATATTGTTAGAATGCAGCATTTGTTGATTTTCTTAAACAATTTCTGCATAATTTTCATAGTCATTAGCAATGTATTTACCCTCAAGGGCTTCTTGTGAATTTTTTGCTAACAAATTACAAAGTGCTGGTGTTAATACATATTCTTTATCCTTAACAAACAGTGTATCATTACTTATCGTTACTTTTGTATCACCAATGAAAAATTTTCGCCAACTCCATGCACGCCAAATTTTTCATTAACATTAATACTTATTGCAGTTTCTATTCTGAGATTTATAGTAGGAACATCTGCTATAGGTGGAAAATCTTTTAATGAACTAATAGCCACTTTTTCTTCCAAATTAGGAGATTTTTGTTCTGCAAATAATTCTCTTTCAAACGATGTTTCTTTTGGTGTTGGTGGATAATCTAAATTTTTTATTGCAACGGGAACTAGTGCTGTTATTAAATTTTTGCTTTCTTCGCTTACTTTTTCTACTTTTTTTAAACCAATATTTCGTAATTTGTCAATTAATGGTAGTTATTTCTTCTTATTTTTTCATTTTTTTTTCAATATGCTTTTTGTATTTTTTATAATTTTCGATGAGTAATTTAACTTGAGAAACCCCCTTCGATTCTGCCATTTATATATAATTGTTTTAAATTATAAATGAGTTATAAAAGTATTGAGAACTTAGGGAGGCAGGTTTTTCCTCCAACTGTCAAACCAGTAGAAATTTGAATGTTTACAATAATAGAATCCAGTTTGATATTCCCATAGGAGATGGTTTTTCTTTTCCAAATTATGCTTATGTTTATGAAAAATTTAGTTTACGAGAGAAAGATAAGGTTGGAGATGAGGCGTAATATGTTGAAGAAGACAATATTGATGTTTTTTCAAACTTTTTTTCCTTAGAGTAGAAATCTCAAAACATGAAAATATTATTGAAGCTGTTGATAATCCGAGTATATCAACAACAATAATGAATGCTTTATTAAAATTGCCAAGTGAAGAAAATTATTTAGATTTTGCTGGTGTTGATAAGCTATATCGAGATAAATCCGTTTCTGATAAAATAACAAAAGAGGTTAAAACTGTTTGTTGTGTTAAGACAAATGAAATAATCTATCCTATTAGATATCTGTTTGATTTTATTCCAGATAAGTATGAAATTTACTGGAAAGGTGGCTATAATATTTCCTTTTTTTGTGTAATTCATCCCATAACAACTGTTTATTTCTTTATGAAACTTTAGATAAAGGCAATAAAGTCACAAAACATCGTCCTAATCCTGGTAAAATTGTTATTGAAAAATTAGAAATTATGTGGCCTATTGTTGAATATGAATCGAACAGCTATTGCAATCAAAGAAGAAGTATATAAAGAACCTTGAAATACCTATTAGTTTTTTATTGGCAAATTTTAGAAAAAGAAATCCCTAAAGTTAGAACTTTTAACTTTGATATAAAAGATCAGTTTATTAATAAAAAAATTGATATGCCTGATTTTGGAACTATAGGTTTACAATATCATAGAAAAAGCGGGCTGAACAGTATAAACACGCTACTGTGTTTGATCATTGTAATATGAGAAACATTTATGTTAAAAACAGTAGAAATTAAATTTTCCCCAAAGAAAACTGGAATCTCTACATTTCAAACAGTGTTTGTCTTAAACAATTTCTTGCTGATAATGACTTTAGAAATTCAAAAACTAAACTATATACTGATTTTAGAAATAATGAACTTTATTATAAACCAACTGTATACTTTGATGGTGATATTAACTACTATTCAGTTTGGGGGCGAATGCCTTTATACGTTATTGATAGTTAATATAGAAAACTACTGTAGTTAAAGAAAAAACAAACATTAAAATTTGTGTTGCTTTTAATAAAGATGCTGAAGCAGATATAATTTGTAATTGTTTTAATCAGTCGAATGAATCTTAGTCACGACTATTCGAAAGAAAGAATTACTGAATATTTATAAATTTTTAATATTATTAAATGGAGGAATCAACTAATTGTTCCAATAGTTTAAAACAATTTGTTGAGCTTTTAGTTGAGTGGCTACATTTAAAAGTTTTGCGATTTTTAAATCAAATAAAAGATCATATTCATAATTCAAAATTAGTTTTTTCTTTATATTAATAAATTTAGTTTCTTTATAAATAAAAATGCCTTTTTTTCTATGCAATTTGACTAACACTTTAAAAGGTGGTAGTGGTTCAAGACCACCTTCTTATAGATTAGATGGTAATGCATCTGACGATCTTAAAAATATGGTTCGCAAATTTCATTCAAATTTACAAAGCTTACAATTATCAATCTTATATAACAATGATGATAAATATGAACTTCGAGAAATTGGTGAAAATCTAGAGCAAATAGAACAAGTTGTTAATGAATTAGTAGAACTTCGTTAATGACGATTTAGATTGTTACTTACAAAATTATCGTTTCTAGAAAACTATAGATTTGCTTGTTTTTTTACATAATTTTGCATCCTCTGTGTCACATCCTCCACGCTCATTTTTTAAAAACTGCTAAAATGTTCTTTTTTCCCCCTTAAAATTGCTTGTTTTTAGAGATTTTTAAAAAGCATTTAGAGATTAAATTTAGCACTCAAATAACTTGATTTTGGCTTTAATTTACACGATTTTAACGATTTTTTCATCGAATTTCATATTTTGAGTTTTCAATTGTTTCCTGTACTTTTAGACAAAATAACCATATTTAGTGTATTGCGTTTTTGTTGTAATTTTAGAAGAAATAACCCCAAAAAGTGTGCTGCGCCATCTCTCTCATTATACATATACCGAAGAAGACATGCAGGCAGCCCAACATCAAGATCCTGCATGTCATTAATGGATGTTGTAACCTCAGTTTATTATGCTAATATGATGATGTACTGTATAGAGATAATAGATTTTGCAAGATAATTGTTGTGCCAGAGTTCAAGCTTGCTGTAGTGTTGAAAAAGTCCCATGACTCATAAATGCATGCCACTGTGTCAAGAAAGCAACAAATTAAGGAGTCACACAGAAATATTGGTGGCCTAAACGACATGAATATGTTGACAATTACATAAAAAGCTCTCTCTCTCATGTAACCAATGGACTGAATTAGGAAAACACGAGTAACACTTTTTGAGCTAGCTGAAACTACATATCCTTTCCAAAGAATTTTAATGGATATAGTTGGATTGCTACTGAAAACCTTATGTGGGAGAAAGAATTTACTAACAATTATTGCCAATTTTTCAATATACCTCGTCACATACACAATCAAGGATGAAATTGCTGAGACTGTAGCTATAGTGTTTGTTTTCGAATGGATTCTGAAGAATAGTGCTGCAGATGCTATCATTTCGGATCAAGGGACTAGTTTCATGACCGAAGTTATGGTGCAATTCTGAAAGTTGTTGAAGATCACGAAATTACGTTCAACACCAGGACATCTGGAAGAAAATAGACGAAAAGATTGAGTTTGCTGTACCATGGCTGGAACAATAAGTCATTGTGTTACTAACCATCATAACAACCGCGATATGTACATACCATAATTATTCTTTGCATACAACAGTTAAGTTCACACCAGCACGAAACTCAGTCCCTACGATGTTGTTCATGGATAAGCAATGTCGATTCCCTTCGACCACATCAAGAGCACAGCAGATATCAGTAACACTCATGTGCTAGAACTAGAAACAAAGCTACAGGAAGTGTGGAATCATGTGTTCAAAAGTAATCGCAATGCAATCCTCCAGCAGGCTGCCCGACATGACAGATAAACATTTGTGCCTTAGTACCGAGTAGGGAAATATGTATACTTGAGCAACCCAGTGCTAAAGAAGGGCCAGGTGGGAAAATCTGAAGTGTGATGAAAGGGTCCCTACCAAATCCATGAAGTGAAATCACCTCTAACATTGAGACTACAGCTGCCCTTCAGAACCATAGTTATGCTTACCAACCGTATGAAGACACAAGTTATCAGTGGTTCGCCTGTCGCCAACATCATTTATGAAACAGAACAAGCAGTCGGAATACCAAGGAAGAAAGCAACAACATTACCACCCAACACATCAGGCAACCCCAATACACACCATCGTCATCCCAGTACACAGGATTCACAACAGAGTTGCCAGGGTAGTCTCGACAGAAGTTCCTCATCACCACCAGTGCGCCCCTCTTATCCTTTCCAGATGATAAGATGCCAGTATAATTGATGCATGTTTGAATTTTAGTAATGGTGAAGTGATTAGGGCCCTTGGTCATTTTCAGATTTAGTAGAATGAATGCTTCATAACCAACAGGGTAATGGTTTTGTTGATAAGCTGTATAGCATCCAAAGTAGTTCCACATTAGTAATAAGTTTTTATTTGGTCGTACTCTTTAAATAATGTGTTTGGAATGTATTTAACAGTTTGGTTATTGAAGTTAGTTGAATTGACTGTCAATGTAACTAAAACACTGTCCTGCTAGATTGTGTGAATGCACCAAAGGGTAATTTTATAAGTTTGTATTGCTGTCTGCTAGTTCCCATTGTGTATGTAATTCAGAAACTTCCTTGTCATTTTGTATATAAAACATGAACTTTATATGATTCAAGGAATCATTTAGATTTTTTTTCTTTGCGTTTATTGTGTGAATGTATAATTAGGATTCTGTCAAACGAGTTTCGCTGTAAGATGCAATTAATTTTTTTTAAGAAGGCGTGAATGTAAGGGCCAAAAGTGTGTTGTAACACTGGCTTCTTGGCCAATGCTGTGCGCGAACCTGTGGCACGGAATTATGCCCAGGCTAGTGGTGGGTGCAGGCTTTTGTTCATGCAGGGTCGCACTGGGGAGAAAGTAACCACCTGGTGTTTTATCTGCCGAGAGGCTGAGGACAGTGGTCAGTGTGTGTCGAGCCAGACCCGAGAACAGATCGTGTGTTCGCAGTTGCATAGCTACGTAGTGAGATGGATACGATGTTGTATAGTGGACTGACAAGATTATTAAATTAGTGCAGGCTCTACTCTTGTGAGTCTTCATTTCATTTGATCAACTATTGCTGGTCTCGCTATCCAAATATTCCCGTAAGCCCCGCTGTGGATATGTTTTAAGTTTGCCAGACATTTATTTTCAGAATGGCAGCTATGAAAACCTTTTATCTTAGTGTGCTATATCTACATAACTATGTAGCCGATTTTAACTTAACTTTGTATACTGGCAGTATCTACGACAATCATCGAATGTGCTAATACATGATCTTTTTGCCCTTCATTTATGAAGATCGTCATATGAGAAAATGGAAGTTTTGTGCTATATCTCTACGACCACTCGACCTATTCCCTCCAAATATACACATAAGTAGTGCTACAGTAGGGTGTGAAACTAACATGTCTCAAGTGTGGCAAGTTTTTTTAAATGGTGTTATGATAAATAATTTATATAATTATATATGTAATAAACAATTCAACAGTATTCAACAAAATTTTGTACACTGACAGTATTCGTTAAATGCAAAAATAATGCACACATAGATACTCTTTTGCCGGCCTTTTTGAAAAATAGTGCCTGGTGAGAAAATGAAACATTTCGCCATATTTTCGGAACCATTAAACTAATTTCCACCAAATTTTGCACACCATTAGTGCTACAGAATTCCCTGTAAACTTAAATAGTTTAATTTGGGGCGAGACTTTGACTTTCATAATGGTGGCCATATAAATTTATTGAGAAGTTTATCATATCTATTAAATAATTCATCCAAATTCAACTAGATATTTGTTTGCTTGAAATAGCTATAAGAAGCATCAGATTATAGAAACGCTTTTTAAAACAATTTTGTATATCACCAAATAAGCAAATAAAGTTTTATTGCCATATCTAAAGAACTAATCAGCCGATATTTACCAAATTCTTCACTCTAATTGTGCTATGCTAGGCCATGCACAACTATGTGTTTCAAGTGATTCAGAAACTAGTTTTCAATTAATGGCTGTTGTAAATATTGTAGGTTAGTAAATCTCATCATTCAAAACATTATACTGATTACATCCGAAGTTGATGTTCCGAATCCGACCTCTGTAATGCAGTTAATTAATTTTATGCGAGCATATGGTACAAGGTTTTCTGGGTTCAAGTCCTGGATAAAGCACGTGTTGTATATGATTCGGGGCTTATCTCTAATTATATTGCAGTAAACGAGAAGACAAAGTTCACCTTCCATTTAAGCTATTAAGAACATTATTAATAATTATTTTCGTCCATGTAAGGAAAGTAGACTCGTTTGTTTTATCAGTAACTTTGTTATATATTTACATTAATTCAATCCTAAATATTTCATACACATATCATCTATATTTTCTTCGAATTTTTGACTATATTAAATATTATCTGCTTTTAAAATTATATACCTATAGAATTTCAAAGTTATTATTCATTGTATAGTTATTTCCAAAGCTCCTGTATGGTTCTGACTTTTAGGAATAGTTACATTTTGAAAAAAAAAACTTATGTTGTTTTATTATATATATTCTTGTATGTGGAGTATTATAACTAATCAAAAAATAGAAAGCTCAGTCATGTTAAAAATATTACTGAAGCTTCTTTTTCAAAATAGAGTTTTTGTTGTAAACTTAAAATCTTTGTTCACTTAAAATGTCAAGATTTTAACAATACCAGTAGTGTATAAATGCAAAGTCGGCGCCGGAGCCAACCAACTGGCATGTTGGAATTTTACTTTTCCCCTGAAAATTTCCATCTCCCCCCCCCCCCCCCCCCCCCCCCCCGAAATCTCCATTTTCCCATCGAAACCAAATATTTTCCCCATAAAATTTTCCTTTTTTCCCTAACAATTTTCATTCTTCCCTTAAAATTTCCTATTTTTTCTCTCAAAAAGCACACATCTCCACATTTGAGAAAAAAAAAACCCAAAAACAATTTCGATCCCCTGGAAGGATTTGGAAGGTCGCTTTTTACATGCAGTCCTCCTCCCTCCTCTCCAAAGCTCTAGCCTAGCTCACCTCACTCCTTCCCCTCACCACCTCACACAATATTAAAAAATAATGAAAAATCGCAATACTTCACCCTGCACCCCTCACCGTCACACACCGCCAAATCATGAAAAATCGCAAAAAAAGTGATATAAAACTCGAGGAAAAATTACATTGATGACTCCGACCACCGTTTTGGATGCCAGTAACCTTGACCTTGGTCGCGATACCTTAAAGACAAAAATCGAGAAAAAAAAATTGTAAAAAGTCGTATAAAGTCATAAAAATCGAAGAACATGCCATGTACCTCACCCTTCTTTCACTTGAACCCAACACCGTAACCAATACCCCCACCCCTCACTGACCACCACACATTAAAAAATCAAGAAAAATTACGAAAAACTCGAAAAATATTTTTTTTAAACTGAAAAATTTACATTTGTCTCCGACAACCATGTTGGTTGTTGTCGATTTGACATTCGCCCCACAACCTAAACTAGAAAAATTTTTTTAAAAAAATGTAAAAACATAGAGGGAAAAATTACATACATAATGCACAAAACAAAGATGGACATGTGTGACACTGAGGGTCCGATTCTCATAAAGATGGCAGAGTACAGCCACTCCCAGGTACAACGATCTGCAGGCTACCAACCTTTGCCAATTTTGATTGCCTGTTTAGTCCACAAGCCTGAAATCATACACGACAACAATACCAGCTTAAAATATAAACCATTCATGCCAGTCAACAACACCTCCAAACCATTCGAACTACACAGCCATTCCAGCTATCCAGTCTAACAACAATGAAGATACGCCAACCATAACAACTGACCATTTCTAGCTGCTCATAACAAAGGACGATACCGACCAACCATGCCAGCCTACGACTGACTACACCCAAGTCTGACTCCTGTAGACTGACTCTTGCATACTGACTGCTGCAGACTTACTGGTGCAGACTGACTCTTGCAAGCTGACTATTGCAGATTCACTGTTGCAGACTGACTCTTTCAGACTGACTCCTCGTCAATCCTCCTCCTCGTCAAACCTCATCCACAATCCTCACCAATCCTCATTACTCTTCACCAATCAGTACAAATCATCAGAACCACATGCACCACAATCCTCACCAATCAGCACTACATGCAACAATGTCAGCATGACATGCACTACAATTAGCACTACATGCATCACAATCAGCACTACATGCACCAAAATCAGCACTACATTCACCAAAATCAGCACTACATTCTTCACAATCAACATCACACACACCACAATTGCTCCATCTGTTCTGCAATCAGCACCCCACACAGTACAATCAGAACTTCATACACCACAATTGCTCTACCTACTCTGCAATCAGCACCACATTCACCACAATCAGAACCTTGTGCACCACAATTTCTCCACCTGCTCGGCAATAAGCAACACATATTCCATAATTTCTCCACAATTGCTGCACACTTCGCTATTGCTCTGCAATCAGCATTGCTTGCTCTGCAATCGCTCTGCAGTTGCTTGTCCTGATCCGCAATCAGCACCACATGAACGACATGCAACGAAATTAACACCACATGTACAACCCTCAACAATCCTCAGCAATCCTCAGCAATATTCACCAGTCCTTTGCAATCCTCAGTAGTCCTCATCCACAATCCTCTGCAATCCTCCAGCACAATCCTCACTAATCCTCCTCAGCAATCCTCCGGCACAACCCTCACTAATCCTCCTCAGCAATCCTCCTCTGCAATACTCACCAAGCCTCCTTCTCGATCCTCAAGAATCCTTCAATCGGTACTAATACTTCGATACATCCTTCTATCAATCCTTTGGTTTGTCGTCTGCCCCACCCATATGTGTATAGATTATATTAATTCACCAACTGTTTCCACATTTGTACATGTCGACTGAATTAATGTTTTGTATGCAATCCACTATCCATGTAATTTTTATACCTGAAGTCTTCATTAATAAGCCGTATGCTGATCTTTATTTTAATACTATGTATCAAGCAATGGTGTTTATTGATGATATTTTCTTTGCTAAAGATATGCACGAGCATGCGGAACAACTCAGATCTGTTTTTGGAGGTTACAGTCTGCCAACTTATCTCTTTCTCTTTATATGTACAAATTCGCAGTTTCAGAAGTCAACTACCTTGGTCACATCTCAAACGATGGGGTAAAACTTGATCCCAAATTGATAGTGGTGTTTACGTGGATATAAAAAATGTTAATTTGTAAAATTGAGTGTACCAAAATTGAATTCTAAATGTATTGTAGATAGTAGCAGTTAAAGACAAATAATTTGCTATGGTTAGATTTTAGATCTCTTAACGCATAGGTGTTTCTATTACAATTTAATATGACATGATACATGGGCATTTAATCGGCAGTTTTGGCATATGCCTAATATTAGAATTCATCTTCAAAATGCAAGTCTGCGGACACTCGATATAACAATGCCTATACATTTAAAAATGTTAAAAAATCAATACTTAACTTTTATTTGTCATAGTGTATGCAAGAAGGCAAAGAGCTTCTGAGGTTCCTCAACTTTGACACATTCTGAAAATGGAATCGTTCAGACAAAGTGTGGATTCACACAATTTTCAAGGAAATAAGGCGATTTTTTATTAGATTAAACACCTTCGGCTGAGTAGTATTTGAGCGACTTTTCAATATTAGTTGAGTTATGAAAAAAATTAATATAGTTTCACAAAAATTATCGTTTTGAAGGTAATTCTAGGAAATTTTAAGTGAAAAACCATTTTTTTCCCAGAGGGGACGGTGGATAAATGATGTTGGTGTCCGTGAAGGTGTTTTGTAAGAGAGGTGTTGTGCGGTATGGGAAGAGGGGTCCAATGGGACAATACAGACTTATTAGCTGGCCAATGATACAGGCTGAAATGTAACTGGAAAACACAAGCTGTAAACAAGAAAGCACAAACAGCCACAGAAAAGAATAAGCCATCATGACTGTACGTGGAAAGAGTGGCAAAGGTCTGGGAAAATATTGGGCAAAGTTCAACCTGAAGGTATTGCATAACATCCAGGCTATCACCAAGATGGCAATCCGCAGGCTGGCCAAACTCGAAGAAGTGAAGCATGTCTCGGAGTTCATATAAGAAGAGACAGGAGGCATGCTCAAAGTCTTCTTGGAAAATGTCATCATCAATGCTGTCTCCTACAATGAACACACCAAGAAAAAATCTGTCACTGCAATAGACGCCATGTAGACTTTGAAGAGGGAGGGCCACACCCTCTATGACTTCGGAGGTTAAGCAAAATTCGGCCAGCATAATGCAATTTTATGTTAGTATATAGGGAGAGGACTAGGATGAATGCCACGCGATTACATATTAAGTAGATAAGTTTTGAAAATAGTAGGGTGGAGGGAATGCATTAGATTGGAATGGTTGCAGGAAGGGTGAGGGGTGTATTAGAGCTATATAAAGTAAATTGAGGGGTTCCCCTAAACAACTAGTAAATTTTTGTTGGAGCGTTATCATCTGATGACAGCGACAGTGGGAGTGTTTGCTACACCATCTTTAAAACTGACCTTTTTTCGTAGAATTTTCCAGAAATTAGATTTTACTAAAAAATATTTAAATCTTTTCTTAATTAGCATTTAAATTAATATTTTTATAATATAATGCCTAATAAAATGTTTATTTCTTGATTTTAAATGTATATATTATAATTTTTTATTTCTACAGTGGTTTACAATTCAAGGGTACAAGTGAAAAAAATGAATGAAATTATTTTAACTTCCTGCAAAAAATGGAGTGCATTTGCAGTGACATATACTATATCACTATACAGTGATATTTCTAACCTCTTTTAAGGGCCAGCCACCACTGATTTCACTATATTTACCATCCGATTATCAACATCCGCCCTTTCTTAAACAGATGGAAGCACTATTGCGATTGATATTAATTTTTTATCCCTCATATTCTTCAATTGTTTTACATTGTTATAATTTGTATTCACTCTTAATTTTAAGCCTCTAGGTCATGTAAAGGTCATGGACGTTCATGTTCTCTCAAGATCGTCGAATGGAATGACATAGAATGATCTATGTGCTAAAACTTACTTCGTTGTATTGATAGGTCGGCTCATGGCTTCTATCCCTGAGTACTGAAACCGAATCTATTATTAATGTCTATTAATTGCATATGTAATAATCATTACATTGTACCCACAGAGAAAACATTTTGAATTCTGTGAAAAATGTTTTGTCCTTAATTGAGTAAAGAATTTACTAGTATTTTTTTTTAAATCATTGGATCTCGCTCAAATGTGAAGGGTGAATTTTTTTTTGTTCTGTGCCTAAGAATATACATTTTAAAAATGGTTGATGGCTTGTATTTTGTAGGAAGCAAAATGAGACGCCAATAGAACGGGAAATTCGTTTGGCAAGGGAACGTGAAGAAGAATTGCGTCGTGACAAAGGGTTGCCTATTGTGAATGGACCGACCACGCCTAGTCTCCCTAAACAAGAGGTAAGTTAAATTAGTATAATTAAGATTATTTATTGAACTAGAATTTCTATCGGTGTAAGGCAAATTGTTTGAATTTTTTAATGGCTCTTGTATTAGAATGAGATCTCAAAAGGTCATAAAGAACATTTACACAGTCGGATCACATTATTATGACTATCCAGCTGCTAGTATCCAGAATAACTGCCCTTCGCAGCACGGAAAGCAGCTGGACGAGCTGGCAGTGACTTAGTCAGGTGTTGATAGGTCCTCATGAGTATCTGGAGCCAAAACTGTTGAAGGGCGAATGGCAGAGGAGAGAGATGGCCAACACGACGATCGAGGTGGTTCACAGATGTTCAATTAGATCGAGATCGGGGCTGATTGGGGTCCAGAGACGAATTTTGAAATCCTGTTCTTGAATTTCCAGTCATGTGCGGACACTTCTAGCTATGTGGCAAGGCGCATTATCCTGCTGGAAGATTCCATCCTCCCGAGGAAATACAATCACCATGTACAGGTGGACGTGATCGCCGAGGATTTATTCATTATCAAATTGGTCAAGAGTGCCTTCCACATAAATGATGGGACATATAGAATACCACGAGAACAATCCCCGGACCATAACACTGCCCCCACCACCTTGTGTTCTTCTAACAGTGGATGGAGGGTGTCATTTTTCCGACGTTTCTCGCCGGACACACCATGCAGCTGAAACCGTGACTCATCGGAGAAGGCTACCCATCGCCAATCAGCAGCTGTCCAGTCGCAATACTGTGGAGCAAATTCCAGTCGTTTTCGTCGATGCACCTGGGTTAGTATGGGCGCAGTCACACTCCATCTACTCCGGAGCCCCATTTTCAGAAGAGTTCGCTGAACTGTTGCAGTAGACACGTTTCTGGATGCCCCCCTGGTTCATTTGGACAGTGATCTGTTCCACTGTAGCCTGTCGGTTGGCCTTCACGCACCGTCTTAATCGATGTTCACCTCGGACATCAATGGCGTGTGGAGCTCCGCAGTTTCCGCGATGGTTATTCCTAATCGTGCCATTCGTCCACTTACGACACACCTTTACCACAGAGGCAAGTGAACAGATCACGAACATCGCTGTTTCCGAAATGCTGCTCCCCATGACCCGAAAGCCGATGATCATCCCTTTTTGCAACTCGGTTAAATTACTGCCCTTACTCATGACAGCAGGAAGCGCAATGTGTACAGCCAGCCTGTCGATCGCATTATATACCCGCTTCACCAACCCAGGTCACTCGCCATCGGCCATGGGCTACGCGCAGCAGATGGTACTTCCTGAAGGTGGTCATAATAATGTGTTTTGACTGTGTATATCTCCTACCCCAAATGTTTATAAACCATTCTAGTTGGCAGAATTTGTGGCCGTTTGCCTGATTACTCATCAGAAAGTTGTCACTAATATTTTAATTACTTAAAATCTCAGTTTTGGGAATGAATTTATATTTATGTTAAACAAATTAGATATTAGAAATTTTAAATAAAATTGCTAAATACCGCAGATTAACTTCATCTCGTATCTTTCGACAGTCTTTCATATTTCGACCACGGTATCTACCATACTCATACTTTTTTGCTATAAGGATGTGCCAGTACGAATGTTCTCTTTGTTTATAGATGTGATTCATGTTTCGGCTATCTGTACTGCGCGTTTATTGAAAGGGTAAAGAGCTTAAAATGAATTGGTCTATTTTGTGAAATCACTCATCCAAGACAGACTAATCTATTGAATAGAAAGTTATAGCCACTTGCTCGCTATTCAGATGTGATTTGAAAATCTTGAAAGGACTTAAATGAAGATAATATGAAATGAAGTTATGTGTACGTTCAACTTCAAAAGAATTATTCATTAGTTAGTTATACTAGACAATTAAATACCGATTCGTTTAAAAACAATTATCCGAGATTGTTTTATAAATTATAAATAATATAAATAATAAGTATAATTAATATAATAATATAATAATAAAATAATAATATAATAATATAAATAATAAGTAAATTACAGCAATTTACTTATTATTTATGATTTTGTATCCTGAACGAAAACTTTCTAATATTAACTCATGAACAATAAAGGCTGGGCAGTATACATGGCATATTCGCCTATCAGAAATAAGAAGCATTTACACTTATTATACTTGACTGCACGTACGCGAGTGTTGAAGGAAGTTACAAATGATAAGATGCTCAGCAAGGCATGCCGAAGTGAAAAGAGATTTTATTTATTATGACCGAGTGTGTGAGAGACATTTACGGAATTCTTATTGGGTTACAAAGGAATAGCCCGATTTCGATTTTCAGCCACTCCAAATAGAAACATACTATAAAATGAAAATATTTAGAAATAAGTGCGCTTTTAGATAGTACATAATAGTTAAAAATATATCTTGTTAAAATTTCCATAAAATCTTATCTCATGTTGAGAATTATAAATATAGATTCTTATTTTACCATTTTATTTCATGCATAACTCGATTATGAATTCAAATTCGTCCTAATTAATTAGATTGTATATTCATCCTAGAATCACTTCAAACTTGTTAGCTAATTTAACAAAAATTTAATAATATTCAAATATAAATATATGTAAATATTTGTAATCAAATGACATTCTGGCTTTAATTAACTCAATTAAAGAAAATAATATTGTTAAGTTTGCTAAAAATCTGTGTAATGTTAATTTAACATAAAAAATTATTTAGAAAAATATTAATTTATTTGTATGATAAATTTATAAAACTATCAATACATTTTGGCATTAGCTGTATTATCTTCGTATTCTACAACTTGCTTAATAATTTAAGTATCGAATTTAAATTATTCCTGGAGCAGAATATCTTTGGAAATTTTTCCATCAGCATTTTTTCTTTGATAAATAAACATACAGTTGCTATCTGAAGGACTAACTACCAATAAAGGTTATTTTATATATCTCTGTATGAGAAAACAAAAGAGATAACTCATTGAATAAATAATTTCATTTTATCTGTCTGAATGATTACTTTTTACTGGATATATATTATCAATTCCACTTATTTGCAAATAAAATTTATCTGATATTGAGGTAATCAAATTATACATCGTAGTAGAAAGTTACACTAGGATTATTAGTAATTTCATTTATTTGTCCACATTTTTATATTTTAACTCAAATAAGTGAAATGGATAAAATGAGATGTATTATCACCATTATCGAATTTATCACAATTACCACACACTCTTTTAACAAGCTTAAACTTTTCACGAACTTAAGCATTATTAGGAAAGGGAAATACATAAGCAATCTTAATATCACATAAAATTTTAATTACTGTAGTTTAATGTGTTCGAAGGAATGTTTGTCCCTCGAAGCTTTCCATTGTTTTATCACTCATTTATATCGTAAAAACTGTTTATATAAACACTGTAAAAATATTTTGTATAATTCCCTAACATGTATGGAAGTTTTTAACCCAGACAACGTATGGGATATGTATCATACATAAGTCTCGTAATATTCCAATACATGTGTGGAGATTTTCCTTTGCACAAATGGCAACATTGCTATACAAATATATGGTACCATTAACAGATGTGTAGAAATGATAGCACCCAACTAAGGTAAATTTACCCGACACATGTATAGCAATAATTGTAAACCAGATAAGCAGGATTACTATATTAGTATGGTACCTTAACAATGCACACATATATAGGCTATTCACAGTAAAATGAGCACTTTTGAAAGACCTGCTTAAGATCTACTTGTATGTACATAGTGTATTCTTCCGCCTTATGCAAGATTAACCTTTTCACGGGCCTCATCACTTTATTCATGCGTCGGTCAAGTGAAACTGTGAAATTGTTAGAAAAGTAAATATTTTACAAATCTGCTCATTTTTACACACTAGCACTCCACAGATAGAATACAGGCCTGCTTTTCCTCACTCACCCTTCTATAGCTACTATTATCGAGCTCATGCTTCACTAGAATCCTGTAAAAATATTTTTGAAATAAATGGCGAAGTATTTTGGGGGAAACAATTAAGTCATTGCTGACTTACAAATATAATAATTTAAAGGCAACAAACAATTTTTTTAGTTCAACTGTAGCGAACGTTTTTACTCGTATTAGAAACTTCAATTTATGAAGCCCTTCAATTTTGCAAACAAACCACTTTTATAGACACCTGTTTAATTCATAGCTGCAGTTCATGCAAAACAATAGTTCGTAGACCAATTTTGGACATACGTGTTGATGCCAATTAAATCATTGGTTATCTCTGAAAGTTCTAAACTCACGTTACGTACTAAAAGACTGCACGCCAGGTAGCATCTTTCACTTGGGTGTTTGAGGCTTGTGCCAATATGCCTCTTACTGCTTCTTTACCTCTGTTTTTTTTTAAATGCATATAGTAATAGGTTTAGGAATATCCAGGCAAATAACATCTTGTAGCCAATTTATATTTTGTTAATAAGCTTTTTTAGGTGCATGGCGAGATGTATAAATGGGAATATATAATTTCTCAATTCGTTTTCATGAGGTATCTCTTAAAGTCTCCATTTTTGTTTTGCATTTTGGTTACTGCTTGTAGAACATAGGATTTATCTGGTTGTACCATCAGGCAGTGCCCTGTCTCACATATGAACTGTTCTCTTTCGTGTTCCTTCTGCCTTCTGCATTCTCTGTAAAGACGAAGCATATCCAATTGTTCTTGGTTCGTGAACATTTACTTTTAGATGTGATATCGCGAACGTCCGCATGTGACGTGTGTGTGTATATATATTTATATGTTCTCACCTCCAGTGGCGTAACGAGGATTTATGTTTTTGGGAGGGGGGGGGGAACTTGGGAATTACATAAAGGAACACAGAGATCTCCAATAAAGCGGGAGGTCCGTAGGTCCTCCCCTGGAAAAATTTGAATTTCAAGTTGCAAAGTGGTGCTATTTGAGTAGTTTTCGTATCTAATCATTGGCTATACCGCTGGTAGGAATATTTATATTTTTGAAGATAGAAATGTTTAAGAATAAGGGGGGAAAAGTGGGGTGCCTCCTGGCGACGCCCCTGCAACTAGTAAAACAACAAACAGAACATAAGTTATTAATATTCCAAATAAAGAAAACATTTAAATGTTAAAAGCATCAAACACTACATAAAATTAAGTCCGCAATAAAGAAATTAATCAAGTGCTGATGTTTCTTTGCTCACTCTTTTGCCTAAAACATTTAAATTAGCAGCATTCTTCTGTTCTTTGCGAATTTCTCAAGCAACATGTCTTCAATTAATGGTATGCTGTGGTGTATTGACATTAGTGCTAGTCCATTGAAACAGTCTTCACCAGTGCTTGTTTCTGAGATACGTTTTCATTCTCTTCAGAGTCGAAAAGATTCTCTCTACTGATGCTGTGGTAACAGGAAGGGTAGCCAGAGTTTTTAGACGAATATGCAAGATGGGAAACAAGATTTCTTCACACTTCCTCAGCGCAGTGATTGCATCCTTGGGTCTTTAGAGTTTTTCCATTTCATGGTCTACAAATCCCACTCACCCGCTCCTACGCACGATGCATGCAGTGTCATCGTAGTTTCGCTATACTTTGCAAATTACAACTGTAACAGTAGGACTTTATTACACGTGTCGAAAGCCCACAGGTTATACTACTACCGCACGGTTGTAATTTTCTCCTACCCCTTACAGAAACTGCTTAATCCAGCAGTGAACTTGTGATTTTTTTTTTTACCGTTTTTACGGTATTTTTCCTCTTTAAATGCGCTTAATATTCTAAAAAAGAAACCGTACAATAGTAGATTATTGTTCTATGTTTCTTTTGTCCAAAAGTCGTATTACTACAAAACGTATTTACCTATAAAAGCGTAAACGCGTATACAAGAATTTTACACAAAATCGGTTGGTACTCTATCCTCTTAAGCACAAGAGTCCATCAGACTAAGCACTGTAGTAAAGATTACCTCCCTTTGTCATCGATCAGATTATTAAAAATGGAAAAATTGAGTGTTTTGCGAAAATTTGTATAATTAAGTGATGTAAGTATATTCAAATATATAACATTAAAACAATATAGGTTTATTACTGTCAAAATTGACAGTATAAACTGTCCTTGCCCACCCCCCCCCCCCCCCCATCCGGATACGCCACTGCTCACCTCTGAATACGCTCTAATGTACTCTTGGCACGTTCAGGGTAGTTGTAGCTATACACATAATATAGAAGAAGTACTCAAGTACTGTTGATGGTTTATCAAAGTTTGTTGCTCACAGGCCACTGTACAGCGGTTTTCCTCACTGAAGAGGGATAGCACTAGCAGCAGAAAGACATTCCTTGGCAAGTTATCTGGTAATGAACATAAATACGTGAGACTATGTGACTATATGAGCAGTAAAGTGCTCAGAACCACTTGCATACCAACTAGTGCTCACAATATAATGGCACTAATCATATCATCACAATTTGCCTCATCATACCATAACTACTACAATTTGGCCTGCTGCGTGGAATAATACAAGTACCTATTGCTTTTACAAAACGGCGAGACCATCCCGGCCGCATTTCCGTAGGAATACTTATACACAGACAACTTGTTATCCACTGCATTTCCGCAGGAATACTTATACACAGACAACTTGTTATCCACTGCATTTCTGTAGGAATACTTATACACAGACAACTTGTTATCCACTGCATTTCTGTAGGATCACAATCAAGCACCTAAAACTTGTGAACATTCAAGAATCAAATCTGGAAACTTTAAACAAGTATTGAAATAAATAGTGCTGGGTAAAACATGCAAATTGCCTCTATATCAATGAAACCACGAAAAAACGCAGAAGTGTCAACTGGAGTTATGGGCAGTTTCGTGATTTGACACGCATCTTTATTGGGCAACAGTTTAAATTGTGGAACTAAGCTTCCTATCTTTCCATACACTTTACTTATTACATTCCAATTAGCACATTACTAAGCAATAATGGTAACGGATATTTTTATAAGGTTGATTTCAAACGTTCTCAATAAACAGTACCGCGAACAACCCACATATAACCAACATTGTATTGACAACCAAAAATCAATGGCGCTAATAAAAATGTTTTCAATTCCAGTACCGGTATCGCTAATTTTACATTGATTCAATGTTTTGGTGCCCATGTCCATTGTTGGTACAATCAAAAAGTAAATAATTACCCTATCTCAAAAACTAATGAAAATTTCAGTAACTGGACTATAATGTTACCATTTATGCTCAATTCGCAACATAAAATCACGTACTTCCCATGCCATCAACAGATGCAATTTCTCACACAAATGGTTGCTTTATTTTGCACGCATAACTATATTTTGATTAGTGGTCAAAATTCTAAAATGTACACAAATTTTTTTGTTTCCTAAGCATAAAATTGGTATAATAGGTTTAATTAAATAAATGGGAACTCAATGGCTTGGAGATTCTACAAAGTGTTCATATTCTTTGTTAATGCAATCTACTTCTACTGAATTTCAATGTATGACATTACAACTGATAAATATCTCGTGGTTATACAGTGGACTATTGACTGATTAGTTTTTCAATACTAATGCCTGAAAAATTATGTAAAAAATAGGCACGAGATTGAAAAAAAGCTGCTCTCGTATATCTTTTTTCTTATATGCTGAATGTTGGTTTCATTTCTAATAAAAATAATATGCGTACACTCAAATACCGCTGAAAAGATGAAACTATGTAAGTAATACGTATGACAAAGGTAATTATGAGTAGCCAAAAGTATTTTTGTGAAAAAGAAAAAAAATGTTTTTGAAAGAATGTATATTTGGACTTTTGATTATTCTGAAAAATAATTGAAGAGGAGCATATGTTTCATATAAGAATTTCTTATTTCGAAAGCTATTGCAGCAAAAATATATAAAGCACCTCATATAAACATCGGATATGAATTAAGGGGACATCAGCCGATTGTCCAATGAAGCGGTTATGGCAGCCCAAAATAACAAATCATCTCGCTTCCATTGGTGAAACAGAAAATAGTGCACAGTTCTTATAATAAACGGCAAAGTACTTCAGAAATGAACTTCACGTTATATTACGTTAGCATTCAGTATTAGATTTTCCAATGTTTCATTTATTTCAAAAAAGAGCCTGCGGTGTCTGGACTCATCATTCATTCAACTGTTTTTTACATGCAACGAATGGGCAGCCATATTGTACGCATCATCAATGCATTGCGATCCCAAGGCGTGTCGCGTGTACTTGTGGCATGATTTCCATGTTTGATTTAACGAAAGGTATTAAAATATTTGTGCGTTCTCATTTACAAATTCACAACTTAAGGAGGTAGTATCCACTCGATCTTAGAATTTTCTTACAAATCTTCGTAATGAAAATTCACGATCAGAAATTTAAAAAAAAATCAACGCTAGACATGACATGGACGACTACTTAACGATTTTTTTTTTAATTTGTAGGGTTTCAAGTATACCTGTATTGTCCCATGTGGGATTGAAATTATTAAATAATTAGATAATATTTGATTACGGTTACAGATGTTACACTAATTATATAAGAAAAATAAGTGGGATTTGGAAATAACTGTTAAAATGTTCCCTATCCCATGACTAGCTTGGTTTTTAAAAATTGACTCCGAAAATTAAGTTAACGAGGAAAATACGTAAATCCAAGATAACAAGGATACTTCCCCCTTAATCTCCTACATACACTCGACGACAATACTTGCTTCATCGTACATGCTGTAAACGCGTAGAGAACAGTGGTATACCAAAGCCGAATTTCATCAAATTTCACCAAGAATCACGTATTACAAAATGCCAGTGAACATTAACATGATAGGTATATAATGATCAGGAATGTACGTATTTTAGATGAAACGTCGTTGCCTAGTTTATTTGTAGGTCAACATTCGTGTACTTGCCTGAGAATAAACATATGTATTTAGTGACAATAATAACAGTTTACGTATTTTCTGTCTCCATAGTATCTCGCAAATAGTTTTACATTTCTCAATGCATGTTTTTTTTTTCGTTTGCTATTAAACTAAAATAGTAATTTTTTAAAGGTTCCAACCAAAATTGAGGTTAGGCCTAGTCGCATCTCTTCCATTATAGGCCCATATTTATCGTAGCCTGTACTTGCATGCTGCACATATTTATAACATGTGCCTAGAACATGAAAACGCAGTTCTCTTTATGAAATAAAGTCTTCCCGAACTCCTTTACCCCAGAACCCTAATGGTGTACAGATAGTAACTAGCCATTCTGGCATATTTTGTCTATATACTTATACATCATGTTGCACTTTGTGTCAGACATGCCAGAGCCAATAATTTCTTTCAAAATCGAACATGGGTGAATTATTGCTTCACAATCGTTAAATATATATTTTGTTTCCATGTAAAGGTTAGACGTAGTAATATTGTTCCATTTGTTGCATGTAATTTGTGAAAAGCCTTTAGTTTTGCATGGAAAATATCGTGGGAAAGAGAACGACCAGATAGCAGCTATGTAAACACAAGTTATGACATCACCAAAATGGCGTCGATGAAGTTGCTCATTGCCCTAACTCTCCCAACACCCTCACGGAGAAACCACGGGAATGTGAGTGTTTTGGGCGGGGATACACTTTAAAAAAGTGTACATTTTGGTATTGGCTGGTAAACTTGGGCGCCCCTTGGTAATAGTATAACTTCCGATACGGAATAGGGTATCGAGAAGTACACTTGAGCGGCAGGGCCAAAGTATACTACTCGATATCCATGTGGGGGCATCGAGAAGTTGAACGATGCACTGCATATATATATATATATATATATATACATACACACTAGAAGTGTTGAATACAGTTAGGACAGGCTATAACTCACAGTGTTTTCCATCTCATCTCCCGAACCACCATTTTTGTCATTCATAGTCTACAATGACGTGTTCTTCTGCGAAATAATTTTTAATATTAGACCACATTAATAAACTGAAATCAAATTTACTATAACAGCAAGGAATTAATTCCATTAAGTTATTAAATATATGTATACCTACTGGACAAGAAAGCTATAGGAATATTGTAAATGATTTCTTGAAAATAAACTAATAAACTATTGAACTCTATATCTATGAACTTTTTTCTGATGATAAGATGAGAAATAAAAATAATTAACTTCAATCATTTTTGGACTATCCATGATTTTCTAAACAGCTTGGCATAATAAATTGCAGTAGCTAAAGGGTTTGCAATAAACACACATTACACCTGGGATCTGAAATAAACCAACTTAAAAAATTAAGATATCTTAAAATCCTTACATTAATTACATAGTGTTGATATGTTTGGAGTCAGATGGAAAGCACACGGTGGCGGAAGGATGGGTAGTCTGTTAGATTACAAAACAGTACTTTCATAGGATTTGTCGAAATCTGGAATTCTTATGCGAGAAAGACTATAAGGAATGTAAAATACTAACAACAAAAACCTGTCTTGGAAATCAATACAAAGTATTAAACATTATAAATCAAGCAATTATGTTTCCAAAACATATGTAAAACCTCACGGCCGAGGGCAATAAAGAACAGAACCAAAAAAAAAAAAAAAACACCAAAACCAATCTAATGCACAAAAACCACTTTACATCTGCAATTTATTTTTCGTTACGCTCATAACTTTAAAAAGCTTCTTTAAAATGCATCTTATCGAAAGCTGCGAATTCTAAACTTGTGTGACAACATATGAACTAATTTAATTAACACCTGCATTTTCGGAATATTACTAAATCGGTGGATTTAGTGATGAATTTCCGAGGTCACGGACTGCTGCTATACATGGGAAAACAGATAGAGGAGTTAAAAGAACTTAAGCACATGTTCTTGAATTATTTCTCGGCTTTTACTAGGCCTATTAACATTCCGTTGGCAATCGTATTTGCAAACGTGTTGCACAGTCGTTAAAAACATTATAGCTTGAAGCACTTATGCTCGTCAAAACTGAATATCCTGGGTGGTATGATTGACAGCAGTTTTAAAGCAATGTTTCAAACTTAAAGCATTACACATAACCGTGTTTTCGTGTAGGAAATAGGACAGTGTTGAAAGCAAAGGTTAGCAAGTACCCAATATAGCAGTAAACAGTCAACCTCATGCAGCGCTTTGCGTCGGGCCGAAGAAGCAAGTCAGTGTAACTCGGGGTTCCACTAGCGCAGTGTTATTCAACCATGTTCGCTCGTGTACCCCCAATAAAACGTATCTATAATTTAAAACCCCCAATTTTTTTTCCACGAATTACCTAGTAATTAAATTTATAGTCAACAATGGTGCAGAGGGAACTAAGAAATGCACAAGTAGTAGGGGCGCGGAGGTTCTACTTCACTTTTGATTAATCGGATTATCGATTTATCATCGAATTAATTGACCCGATTAACCCGGCAATCAATTCGTAATTAATTCGATCAAAATATTTTTATATCTAATCGATAATCCGCTAATCTTAAACCGATAAAATTTGAATGACTGATACAACTAATTCAATTTAATTATATAATCAAAACTTTTTTTTTAAATTTTGTGTGAATTGGTAAATGTATATTTTGGTGCAAGAGTGTGCTAAGGGTCTTTCTTTACTTATTCTTTTTTTTTTGAAGGAGCGGCATGGTAGGTCCTCGCCCTTGGATGTCTAGCATTGTACTGAGGTGTGATGTGTTTTGGGGAAGGGGACATATGTCTATTTAATAATGGTATTGAGAAGTTTGTTTACCATCTGCTGGCAGGCGACTGTGGTAAAAGGGGGGGATAGCAGCACAATACATGCCTGCTTCGGCCGACATCTGATTGTAGACTGAGGTTATGGGAGAGTTCGGAAATAATGAGTATTTTGTTGAAAATGAATTATATTTAAATAGGCTGAAATCCACAACTGCAGTTTACTAACCCATTCTGTATGCTAGGAATATAATTTATGACAAACAAGAGAGGTAGTAAATGACTATTGTTAGTGTATTGACTGAGGGATAAGACACATCTTCGGTCGACATCTGGTTATAGACTTAGGTTATGGCGGAGTTCAGAAATGCGTATTTTATTGAAAACTGAATAATGGGCTGAAATCCATAATGGCAGTTTACTAACCCATCCTGTATCTAGGAATCTAATTTATGGCAAACAACAGAGACTCATACGATGCATGCAACATATTCACTCCTTGACCAGCACAAAAGTAACAAATTAAAAAATTACATATTGAAACACTTCACAAATCAATAAAAAATTATTGAGCCTGTTAACAACATATGTACCGACATACTAGATATACGAAACGACGAACGAATTTATTTTATGCACACAAACAAAAAAAAATTAATAAATCCCAAAAACTATTTCCCTTTCAATATATATAATATACGACAGAATAAATAACCCTATTCAAATACTAAGGAATCGCCAAGAGAAGATATATCATTACAAACAAATTACAGCCAACAGAGCCTATTTCCACGTGAAAACTCAATTACTGTGCCAGCAATCTTGGTGTTATAAAGAAAGCAACAAGTTAATAGAATTACACTTTCAACAAAGCCAAAAACAATTTCCATACCACTATAATTTACAACAATTATTTATCCCTGCTTACGAATTCAAAATACCAGTTAATATTTCCAATGGAAGCTAATCACAATAGCGTTCGAGACACATACTTGCAGCACCCTCATTAGCTCTCAGGTCTCCAATGTAATGTTTCATCTAAGTACAAAGAAATTAATCATGCAAACAAGCACTGAATCGCACTGAAAACGAAAAACTTACCCCATTTCCAAGCTTTAAATTAAATCACTTCAACTCACAAGTGCACTTTACCATGAGAAACATATTAAAAATAATTTTAACACAACTTACATCTAACTCTCGTAAGACCAGCTTTGGAAATTCACATGTACAAATACTAGCCGAATGAAAAATTGCACACATTATTTTAAAAAAATTGTAGATGCACGTATTCATTAAATGTTTATATGGAATCACGCAACTTAACGTATTACAAGAATAAAATTATTAACTTACAAATGCAGTATCCATACTGTGAGAAATGCATTAAAAATAATTTTAACACAACTTATGTCAAAACCTATCGATGTGAAACATTATCGAATCTTGCATTGCGTACGAAAAACCACAACACTTTATCAAATTGTAGATGAAATTTCAGAAACGGAATTCACACACACTTTTTTCCGATATGAAACGTTTTATAAAATGTTCGAATTATCGAATTTAATTTGTGTGAAAATGTACAAATAATAACCGAATGAAAATTCGCATGCATTTCCTCGGAAAATTAAGTAATATTTAAAAGCAATGTTACGTTTAAGCATATAGACTCCAGAAACACACACAACGTTTCAACTACATACAAAGGAATTAAACACTTCCAATTAACACAATTACACAGAGCATTTCAAATGAAATTTTAAACACGGACAAAGAAATATTAGCTAGCCTATAAAATCAATAACGCAAACAAGCACAGAAAACGAACTTACCACATTTTAAATTAATTAACAACATATCCACAAACGTAGTTTATGGGTCCGAATAAGATTTCCCAAGCATGAGAAGACGTATTAAAAAATAATTTTAACTTCTTTTGAAAGCCTATAGCAGCAAGCTTAGCGAGTATTGAATCGTGTGGCATACAAAAACTGCAACACTTTATCCAGATGTGGCTTAGCTTAAAAATGGAATTCACACACACACACACACACACACACAGGTTTCCCAAAAAATCGCATATAATTTGTCACAAAATTAATAAATGTGCAAATACTAGCCGAAAGACTTCAATGAAAAATGCCAGGCATTATTTTGTTTTAATTAATAGTGGATGTATACCTTAAATGTCTTAAGATTTTTGTATTAAATAAATAGCATACAATCACACTTCTTTACACAAACTCTCATGACGACACCATGGTATAATTATCCATATGTAGGTCAGCATCAGAAACATAGTTTACACACATGCTTTCCGATATGAGACTTTAATTAAAAAATGAAATTATTATATTAACATACATATAAAGTTATTAAACTATCACATTTAATTTTACGAAGAGTAGAAGTAGGTATCAATGTGTATATAGTGAAGGTTGACGAGAGACTAGGATCGCCTCTCTGGACAGCAAGCAAGCAGAGTGAGTGGGGTTGGAAGATACTGCTAGACACCCCCTCCCTCCCTCACCGCAAAACCATTGCTTTGTCCTGCTGGGCACTACCCACCCTCCCTCTGCCGCCAAGCCTGGATGCTGCTGCCGAGGTTAAGAAACTCCAAGCCTTTGTGTCTGGTTTGAAAAAGTTCGCAGCCCCAGAGTTTCAACTGTTTTGAACGTTTCCTGCCAACAAATATATTTTAACAATTCCCACTGAAAAATTATTTCCTCAAAACTAAGAATTAAGTCTGAAATGTTTATAGTCTGCAAAGTTCCAAGAAAATATAACCTGTTTCCAAGAAATTTTTTTTAATCCACAAAATTATATTCCGTTTCCAGAAAATGTAACATTAAACCCACCAAATTCCACAGAAATCTAATCCAAAAAATTAATTCCAGGAAACATATATTTCCAAAGAATTATAATATATCATGTTTCAAATACATTTTGATAACATTAAAAGCAATCAGTTACATCACATTTAAAAGGAATCAAAAGTAACAAAGAGTATTACAAGTCAAACGAATTACCAATTAAACAAATCTATCATATTTACCAATTGAATTACAAATCAAACACAACAAATTACATCATAATTAAAAGGAATAATAAAATGGAAAATCACATCAATTATGTTTTAATGTTTTCTTGTTTATTATAATTGTACAAACATTGTATTACAATCATTTAAGATCTTGATTCTTCACCCACGAATCGTGTGCTTTTGAGAAACCTTTCCATCTAACCAAGGACCTGTCCTTTTTCCTTTTAATGAATTAATCAACTATATATTCATTTGGAAGAAGTAACTTTCTGCAATTCGTGTTCATAAAATCCGCCTTTAATAGACTGTCCATCATAGGTACTGAGGTAATATACTCAAGGAAATGACTGTCTTACTGAAAATTTTTGTAATATTTCCTAATACCAATTCACAGTTTTTTTTTCTCAAAGACCCGTTTCAGCTTATATATCCGTATATACTGGCCAACTTTAAACTATTGCTTTGTCTCGTAAAATACTTAATATTATTATATATGGTTTTCATCAATCTATCGTCCATAAACTTTTCAGTGCAATCTTGATAGTTATATAATATCTTGAAATATAAAATTAAAGTATTTCAGGCAAAATATCTATCCAATTGTAAGTCCCCTTCGATGTGAAATGCTTGTATATTAGCTGTTTAATCGATTTATTGAATCTCTCAGCTACATTCACTTTGACTTTGGAATACATTATGTAATTATTGATCCCATATTCAGACATCAGTTTCTGGAATGTCCCATTAAAGAACTAGGCCCCTTCATCAGTTTGGAGCAAATCTGAGTTTCTTTCTTTTCAAAATGATATTCATTGCATTGCTAACTTTTTTCCCTAGTTTTGTTCTTCGCAGGTATACCCCAAGCATATTTTGAATGAGCAGCTACACCATTTAAAATATACTTGTATCCCTTATTGTATTTCGAAAGCAATGTCATTTCACACAAATCAGATTGAAAAAGATCACTTAAACCATGAGTAATAACTCTTCTTCTGGAAAACCTTATACTTTCAGGGGCGTGATGGTCTTGAGAAATCTTACTGAATTTCATTAGTAATATAACCTTCTTCAGTCAGCTCTTCAATAGTAGAAACAATTTCGACTGTATGTTAATTATTCCCAGACACTCTCGAAGAGATGAGAAGTGGTAATCTGTTCACCAATTCATTAGGATTGTTCCAATATACAGGAGAAAACCGATCACCAACTTCATCTTTGTATATTCCACTTCTTGCAATATTGCTTAATAAATCTATTTTCATGTGGTTTTCATCTCCTAAACGATTATTTGCATTCGTACAGCAGATAAGTTCTTTATATTTCTCTAAATCGGTGTCGGAATATCCATTTGGAATGTTTTTAAATAGTAATCCATACAATTGTTCACTGACATCAGTTATGTAATCACCAACTTGAATTCAATTCCCAGGCAAAAACTTAATTACCTAATTTTCCAGGAACCATTTGTTTCCATGTCGATATACACCAAATGTCGTATCACACAAAGGTTAAGTATGTTTTTAAGCTAAATTACGTCGTGTTAAATAAGAAGTGTTTTACTTTTTCTTCTTTAAAGATTCTTCCAATTTAATTTCCAATGGTGTTTCATTAGGCATATTCAACACATAATGTAATGTATCCAGCCTACTCATAACAGGTTTTAATATTTCTTCATTTAAAACATCCTGTTCCATTTGGGCTCTTTTAGCTTGTAAATATTTCTCCTTTACAGCAGATAGAACATTATGTAGTTCTGAAGAGGAGTCAGGAATTTTTTTGTTTACAATACATTAACATTCCACTATTTATATATAACTTAAGCCATTGATTTTCTAACTGCTGCAGTATATCGACTAACTCCTACACTAGATCGAATAGTTTGAACCTTTACAATATTATCGACTTTATTTAAAACTGCATCTAATTTACTTACAGTTTTAGATATCAAGTCATTAATAAAATAATTTATTCGTGTTTCTATATCATTATTTTGTTTTCTCAGATCTTTTTGCATAACTAAACCAGATGTTTTATTAATCATTTCGATACTTATATATTGTGTCATCTCTTCCATTCATGTTTCAAGTAGTTTTGTAATAGCAGTGGATACCTTTTCATTAATTACAACTCTTAGATTATTTTGCATTTATGTAAGTCATATTGTAAGAATTGTGTTTATCATAACATTGAAGACCTTAATTAACCCATTTAAATGTTTAAGTCTTCCACATAACATTTATTTACCACATCAGTATCTTTGACAGCCATACCCACATTACATAATATATGTCCACTCAAATCACAGTTCCCACCACGATTTTTGGCTAAACAAGTATTGTATTGATTGTGTTTTATACCACTATGTCTAAAATTTGAAATACTGATAGTTCTTTGCCATGACATAAAAAACTGTCAAATCCAGACCTATATCTCCTTTTATATAGGGGAAGTAATGGCATAATTAACAGAAAACAATACTGATTTTTCCAACAGTAAAAACATAACTGTAAACTTTGTAAATGACATATCGCCCTAAACATGATCATTGTAAATATGTGTTAGATTCAGATTGTCAATTTTAAACACAATTAATATATTAGCATTATTACACAAATTTTGTTTTGGAATATGTGCATACCTTTGTGATAAATAAAAACAATCAACATCTGAATGTCTACCAAAACTAAAATACTTTTGTATTTCACCCTCAGGTTCGCACGAAATGTCGTCAAATATAAACACTGAATTGGGTAATGCTTCATTCGAATGCACAATATCTTCTTTATTAGTAAAAGGGGAAAATCGCATTCCTTCAATTAACAAACAAAATGGTCACTAATCATTCATATTTCTCTTATTGTATTGTTTTAGAAATCACACATATGTTTTCAAACTTAAGTTCATTTGGATGTTTCAACATCGATATAATAACACAAGTTTTTCCACGTGAAGAAGGACAGCTTATTATACAACTTATATTTGGAGTAAAGAATTCAAAGTTTCTGATCAATTAAATTTTCTTTAATATTTACAATTACAAGAAGATATACATTTTGTTTTATAAACTTAATTGCTACACAGTATAATCTAACATATTAATTTAAAAACTATAAATTGGGGTGTATATATATATATTTGTGTTCAGTTGAAAATAATGGCTCATACTAAACATAAGAAAATAATGCAGTGTATCGAATACATTGATTATTCAATTACCATTTTAATATCATTTACCAAAACATTATTATTATGGACCCGGAACTAAGCTTGCAAAAAATCTGGCATGGAACAATCAAGGAATACACTCTTTGGATATGCTTGTAAAAAGCATGACATAGTTTATGCTTAAACAAACAATTTGAAAGAAAGACATATAGCAGATATGATTTTAGCCAATAAAGTAGCAAACATAAGGAATAATCCGTCCACATCAACAGCTGAAAAGCAAACCAAATGAAAATCCAAGAAAGGTGGGATATTACCATTAGTTCCCAGCATTAAGAGATCTTGGATTACTCCTCGGGAGAGCTTCGGCAATCAGTAGAGCAATTAAATCAAGTGGCAAAGAAATGTATCTTAAATCATATAAAGTTGGATAAGGACTAAATCTCCAATCGTGGAAAAAATGAAGAAAGTCTTAAATGGTATTCCAAAACATGCACTCACAAAAACATTCTTGTATTTGTAAAGAAACTGGATATTCACTATTTCCGAGGTGTGGATATGAAAGACGATTTACCAAAGAAACTAAACCTTTGTGAATGTATTATTGTTAATTTAGATTCGAAACAAAACAATGGAATGCATTAGGCTGCATTAATTAAAAATGTAAATCAATCAGTGTATTATGACAGTTTCGGTTATTTACGTCCTCAAATCGAAATATGTAACTATTTAAAAAACATGCAATGAAGATACAATTACAAAATGAAACAATTACCTAATACAATAAATTGTGGTCATTTATGTTTATGCTTTCTAAGTATAAATAGGATATATAAGAATGTGCAATAGTAAAAGATGTTAGTAATATGTGAATTACGTTGATACTAAGTGGAAACTCGTAATTTCGTTCAGTATATGTTCCAACTTTGGAGTTAGGTGGGGAATGGCAAATAAGTCTAACCAAATTTGTTACTTACAATAGCATTCCAAACATTGTTATGCACAACCAATCACTTATGGTTAACATTGGTGAAAAACCCTATAATATTGTGATACTGGTAGGATATTATGATTTAGATGATTTAGAAACCTTCATTAAAGCAGCATTACCTGAAGATGTACATTTCTGATTACATGGAAATCCAAATATGTTAATTATTGTGATGCGCAGTAACCTCTATGTTGATGTCAAGGAAGACAATTCAATTGCAAATATGTCAGGTTATGAATGTAGAGTGTATCCCGGTAATGAATTGCATGTATCATCAAAATAGTTAATATATTGTTGGTTAATGTATGCCGTATAAATGTTAATATTGTAGGCGGGGAGGGCTATGAAGATCAAGAAAAATGTGGGTAAACCATAGAAAAAAAATTGATTTCTAGGCTTCTGGGTTTGAGCCACATCATTGATTTCTTCTCCAACATTTTGGTTGTCACTGCAGCTGCCATCAGGGAACAATACTTGACCAATTGAGGACAGTCGACTGCCGAAACGTTGGAGAAGAAATCCAAGGCACAGCTCAAACCCAGAAGCCTAGAAATTGATGACAATGGCCACGAAAGCCTGCGAACTATTGTAGAAAAATATTGTTAAAAATTTTTAATTCTTGTGAAATACGTCCTTCACCAGAACCAGAATAGTGATTTGACAAACATTTTTCGCCATTCTGCTTCCAGGCATGTGAGTAATAGGAAGTGCGATGGGCACCACCGATTTACACGGTTCAGACTCGTGTACATTCTTAAGAAGGCATACGGATGAACCAAATATATATGTATTTACCATATTCAAATGATTCGGGTAAATGTTTGATGATTCGGGCAAGTCTTCGAGAAAGGCAATTTAGTCATAATTCTTTACAGCCCTTGCTCACGCTCTCGGAAGCAGAGTGGCACAGTCTTTATTGTGATTCACTCTTCTGGAGCTAATTTGTCATTTGTACAAAAAATCACACCATCCAATCACAAATAACTCGAGCACAATATCTAACAAGATGTATACGGAAACACGTTAAAAAGTTTTATCAATAAGGATATATGTTATAATTCTTTGGCGCCAAGAAGAAAGTCATTCATACACATACAGTCTAGATACAAATGGCGCCAAAACATGGGCTTTGCCAAAAATATATTTTGAAAATATGTTCCACCATTTTATTTCTTATTACCGGCATGTGCCTTAAACGACCATTTACGTTGAAAAAATTTGTTGACATTTATGAACTATATTACCATCTCACGCGAATCACACTTTACCAAAACATGATCTAATAAAAATACACAGCAACACACTGTGATATAACAAGAAAAAGAAATATAGTCAAAACTCAAATCACATCTCAAAATTTGAAGACATCCAAATAACACCTTTCTCGTACCTGCAAAATTAGACATTTGGGCTGTCCTTTGAAAAACTCTAAACCAAACTTGAAAATGTTGCATATCCTAAGCAGCAGTATTTACTATCTCTCAATCATTACCACAAAATGCAATTACATACTGCAGTATATTCTTGGTTTGCTCGTCTTCTATGCAGTTGACCGCTTTAGAGAAAGTTTCCAAAGATCCAGCATTACCAGTCTGTGATACTCAACTGGTGTTTCTCTACCAAGGTTGCTTCTAATGGTTTTTCCTTCCATGATTTTAGTGGAAATAATGCAAGCCAAATGAGTATAACCTTTATGGCTGCTTAGTATATGAAGTTGTTTTAGTTCCTGGGAACACGACATTCAGCAGCTTCTACCACACTTGCTTCAACGATAGATTTAATATGAGTGTCCTGTGCTCATATTAGTTTATGGCCAATAAATTAAAGATTGCATAATTTGTGAATTATCCTAGGCAGGGCATTGAATTATATTTCTCAATTCATATCCTCATAACTCGTACCTAAACCCCTCCATTCTTATGCTTTCTCTACAATTTTGTTCAAGGTGTCCTGGTTTGGTTGTTGTGGTAGATTTCTTTTGGACGTTGTTGATTGTTCACATATCACACATGTGTCTTTTGATTGAGTTTTAGTTTTCTTGATTGTAGGTTCTGTTGGTGATGAAACCAACAAAGCTTTGATGGACCAGAAATGTACATTTTCCACTTCTCTGTTATTCAGTCACTAAAATGAAGGAAACAATGGTATAGAAACTAAATAAAGCAAACTAACAACTAAATGTAGTACAGCCCTAAGCAGATATAAAACATATAAGACACTGTTTGATAATTATCATATAGCAAAGACCAGCCAATATTTTTGGTAATGGTGGCCAAACAATGAAATTACAAAAGTGGGCCCGATTATAAATGTTATAATTTACATGTTAATAATGTACTGCAATCATAATAAGGCTGCCCTTACCTTTAAAAAAATGTGCAGTGTTTGGTTTCTCAGTCAGACTAAATGAACACTACCCCACACATGTAATTTAGGGTGGCAGTTCTAACCAGTGAGTGGATATGGTAATACTATTGCTACATATACTATCCATAGCTATAGGCTGTGCACATAACTTCCTAAAACAGTGTGGCATGATATGTATCTCGAAGCACAGTTTTATCAGGTACATTAAACAAAATTAAAGTCGATTTAGTTGTTTAAAAAATCTCTTGTTTTTTAATGTCACTTAACATTATATATTCATTTACGTAATATTAATGCATTTATTGCACTCTCTGATGTTGTATACCGTTAAAATAACTCGCTTATCAATTAATTAGTAAAGTTTTATTTTTAAACAAGTACTTCATCGGATGCAGCAAATGGCTTTTCAAATTTTACTCATATCAACCTACATTATTAAAATGAATAACGCCATTATTTTTTCAGATTTCTCGAGTCAAACCCACAAGTAAGTTAATCAGCGATCCTCGTAGTGTGCAGCATCGTCTTGCCACTAGTCGAATTCAACATGAAATTGACGAAGCAGCTGAGAGAGAAAGTGAGCTGAGGAAAGCTGGCACGATACAGACGACTTCTGAAGAAACACTGGATTCCAAGGTAGATTTGTGTTTGTAAATATCATATATAAACATAAACAGTGAATGTATTTCTCCAAAATATTTCATAGCGAGGGTTTTCATTGAGTGACGACTACTAAAAGTGTATTATTACCTGATTGTATGTATCGTGTAGTTGAATAGATTTTCTATCGGTGGCCAATATGTATAAAAACACGCTTATTTTCGGTACGTGCAACTTCACTAGAGAGATGCGTGTAAAGTTTATGACAAAACATTCATGTCCTTAAAAGTGCGTATATGAAAGGAAAGTTTTTTAAACCAATGTTTTTATTTTAAAATTACTTAATGATGTTAGTCGCAGTTACAATGAATATATCAATGTTTGATACTTAACAATTATAGGACTTTAGTACTTAAATTATTTACTCATGTGTGGGATATTCACTTAAACTTATGGGGTTTGGAAGGCAATAAACAAAAACCAAGAATGGACAATGGTAGATAATGAATTTTTCACATTTGCAAATAGTTTTCCCAGAGCGATGCATTCCTGACGAGCTGATTATAACACCGTAAATGTGTAGAAACATGCACAGAAAAACAGAGAAGCTAAAATATTCTAAGATTCCGTCGGGACTCATAGGATATTGACTAGCTGTGAGGCTTTGGCTCTTAGACAATCCGCAACACGAGTAGCATCTGCACACACCTTTCTCAACTGGCTAGAAAATTTACAAATGTATCTCGTGCTTCATTTTCAAACTCTCTTAATGAGCGGTGTAAATTGCATAGTTTACTGAGTTATTTCATCTAATTTAAATCGCACCGATTTAGATCCCCGGTCGGTGTAGTTATTTAATTATTAATTGTAATATCACGATAAATAATAAAATTATTATTATCTCTTACAGTAGATAAATGTTAACATAATAATTGTTGCCACAAAAAGTACGATAGTAGGGATTTTTCTTTGCATGTACTATAGTAATCCTTGAAATATGTGTTTTTATAAAATCACCATTAACAAAGAAATGCATTTAGCTTGCCATTTTTGTCAACACATTGACTATACAGAAAAAGTTTGCGCAAACTTAACTAAGAATATCTGTGAACTTTGCTAATCGACGGAAAAAAAAAGTCTGGCAGCACTACGACTTTCCAGTGGCATACAGGCTAACAATTACTTTACCTCAGCACGAGATAAATATGTTCGCTCAACTGTTTAAGTAAAAATAATGGTAAGAATAAGAGCAATCTTTTTGCTACGTAAAATTGTTTTATATTAATAAAATTAATAAACACATTGGGGACTATGCTCTCGTGTGCAGCTCGTACTACGCTGGTTTCAAAAATGTCTTTGCTGTCCTTGAAAATAACACACACTATGTTATAAATAAATTGTCCCGCTAGTGTTTTAACAAGAACTTAGGAGAACTCTATAACCAGATGACAACAATTTTCCTGGCCACAAAAGATATTTTCATTATAATTACTCAAAAATACTAGATTGACTGCAAAATATTTCACATCCACGGAAGAAAACTGGATTTTGCAAAACCATCTCGGCACCACATTGGCTGGCGATCGGCCAGTAATGAACATTGTACAATATAGTGAGTGTGTTCGGTTTCACGTGAACCAGTAGGATCATGGTTAGTGGACATGTAGGACCGTGTTTAGTGGACCAGTAGGACTGTGGTTAGTGGACCAGGAGGACTGTTGTTAGTGGACTAGTAGGACTGTGGTTAGTGGACCAGGAGGACTGTTGTTAGTGGACCAGTAGTGCCATGGTTAGTGGACCAGTGGGACCGTTGTTAATGGACCAGTAGGACCATGGTTAGTAGGAACACAATAAGTACCTGCGACCATTCTGCAGTCCTGGAAGTAGCTTTCTCAGTTCTAGTTTACTTTCTATGCTTTTAAATGTGTGCACACTTCAAAGTGTTAACATCCTGTACCTACACTTAAAAATGCTTTGCAAGGTTTCAGAGCTAGCCTAAAGCCATTATTACACTATACCTGCTGCCGTACTTAGTCTTGTAGAAGCGTCTACATGGCCTGGTGCACGAGCTGGTATACCAGTCGCTATACGAGTTGCCATGGAAGATTCATATTGCACGACAGCAGTTCGCATAATATCATTTGACAACCTCGGTGGGTGAGCAGCGTATGGTTCCTAGTAAACATGAACTCCATTCGTTGAACTGCTACCAGTCAGTAATCTCCATAGGTCTATAAAAACTTAGCACATCTTAATATTGCTATCTTCCTGTTGGCCTTTACATAAATTCATTGCTTACTGGCGTAGTTTAATTCATTTTCTTGAAAATGATGTGAAGTAATGAAACTATGAGAGTGTTATTTCTAATTTTGAACAAAATTATTAACAGTTTGCAAAATGTAGTTTTTTCTTTTCACGCTGAATTACAAGCACCGAGACTTTACCACTGCACTACCAGTTCACAGACAGTCTACGGTGTGTGTGTGTGTGTGTGTGTGTATATATATATATATATATATATATCTGTTCAAATTCTTTTTTTTTTCACAGCATAGGTAATGTTTTAAGTATTTGGGACAGTTTTAAAAAGTAATTAAAGTTGTCATCGCCAATATTATACGTCTTTGTGTCGAATTTTAAATATATTTCATAGAGTTTCAACCTTACGGATGAATAGTCAAGATGGAGGCATCCTGTTTGGTTTCTTTATCAACTAGTTTCTAGTAGTAGCCACGGGGAGCTCCCTACTCTCTAAGACTGTGATGCGATTGACCAGATACTAAAGCCGGTATGTAACCTGCCACCAAAAATAGGACATGTCCTATTACCAAACCTGATACGAAATCTGGCCATACACGGTGGGAACTGCCATGACGGGTTGCTATACTAGCCGGTATAACGGCCACTATGGCGGGCCTTGCACAAGCTTTTACGGAATCTGGTATCGTGTAATATGGCTTAAGTAACAAGTCGAACAGCTTATGTGCTTGGCAATTTAATAATTGGAATGGTTTCAGTATATGAGTTTATGTAGATGTTCACAAGTGTTGGCCATTTTACAACGTTATACGAAGCGAACTTAGCAGCCATATTTTCACTCGACTACAAGTGATTTTTAATGGGGCCATTTTTGCTGAGGTTTACTGAATTGGCTGCATTTTAGGTTTAGTATGTACGGGAATTATCCAACACACTGCTGATGGTTTACTGTCTTTAGCCTTACAACTCAAATCATAATGTCGCAGAGGTTTCTCGTACTCCTTATTAAGATGACAAGTTTTCTCGTTTTCCCACAGAATGTTTAACGGGGGTTTTTATTAGCACCCTTTGGTAAATCGTAACGATATTTCTCATCAACAGTTCTTGCCGATCGGGATCTCACAGCTAACGTGTTACGGAATCCCGCTACATGTTGGAATACAACAAATTTAATTTGCTGAATCAACTTGCCTAAAAAATAGTTAAGTAACGAATGTAAAAGTGCAATGTGTTAGTTGAGAAGGCCAGTTGTAGAGAATTGACGTACGTGGTGCGGTTTCATGCAGAAAGGTTTTGTGTAGACTGTTCATGGTTAGTTGAGCAGTTTTGAAAGTCCTGCTTAAGATATCCTTTCCTCCTCATGTTGTATACTTTGGCCACATGTAAAGCTGACATTGTCATGGATTTCTTCACTCTATTCGTGAGTCAAGTCAAATGAATTCTTGAAATTGTTTGTAATATAAAAGTGTTATTAATATCCCAATTGATACCCTAATGTGCATTAAGCGAGAAAATCACCAACTTTATTTCGCATAAATGTAAAGAATGATATCTGCAACACAACTTTGAGATTTGCGATTATTTTACTTAAATCGCTGGTAACTGAACTGGGAGCCGGTGCGCTAGTGTGTGCGGTAGCATACGCATATGCAGCTAAAGGGCAGTGATTATTTTCAAGCGTTAATTTCAGAAGTGCACATACGGTGCTATCTCGTGATAGCAGAGTCACTTTGTACTCGGAGCTCACAGTGACGCCGGGGGCTGGGTGCGATCCGCGACCTCCTCGCGTGGCGCCACAGCGAGCACAAACACCGACAACATAGCACAAACAGAAATAGAATTATAAATATCTTTAAGTCGGAAATATTTAGCCCCTGACTTTCAAAATTATTAAAGAAATCCCTTCTCATGCATGTGCCTTAAGTTATTGAGATATACTTTTTTAGGCATTAGGTAATCCTATTAGACCTAAAACCGACAGATTATTTATAGTTTTCTCTAGGACCTGGATTTATGCTAGTTATGGTTTCAATGCCTTGTGTTTTTACAGAACTATAATACTTTATGCATATGAATTTGGCCATGTCATACCTAATATTTCGCTTCGCCGAAGATACAGTTGCACGGAAATTTCAGACTGCGAGGCATCTATCGACTCCTGGGGGCTTATTCTAAGTTATTCGTTATTTTTTCGAATTCGTTAAGTTTCGAAAGCTCTCGAAACGAATAGAATCTTCGAGAAAGGCAATTTAGTATTCTAAGTCATAATTCGTTACAGCCCTCCAAGACTTCGGCAATGTTCGGGTTTTTGTTAGCGAATGCAAGATAGCAACACTATGCACATGAGCTGTTTTACGATACTTTGTTTATAAATTATGAATAATTAAGCTTGAAAACATTATTAAACCAAAGCGGTAAAGCCGTTAAAATATTTCGTTTGCTTTTGGTGTGTTTTAAATATTAGTATTAAATAAATAATATATTCTAGGAAAAAGGAATATTTCGTTCGTCAGTGTGTCAAATTTTCTGGTGACATCGTACTATTTTCTAACTCGGCAGGACGTGTGATGTATTACACATAAATATGCTTTAATTTCGTTTGTACTGAGTTGAAATATTCTTACATGTACGTCGATAAGAGAGAGCAGTTATATGCACGAAAATTCTTCTCAATGAATATTTTGCTGTTTGGTTGCAAGCTATTTACGAACAAGCTGGTTCCTCTGTTATTTATAATACCAAGATTATAAAATAAGCGTTGGGCAACAAACTAGACGCTTTCGTGTTTCTAGTCGATTTTATTAATATCAATAAATGAATTTTCCCTCAATTATTTTCAAGAGAAAGTAATTTTGTTGTAAACTACCAAAACCTATTTACATTTTAGCGCTACCTATTCTCTAATTTATGAACTATATTGTTGAATGCAAAACTTTTTGAATAAATCAGTTTTAATTTCCTCTGATTTCATTATACATTATCGTAATAAAATAATATATTCCTTCGCAAAGGCCAGCCTACACTGCTGCTAACGTAGTTCACAAATCAAAACAGAAAGGTTAATTGGTACTTTTAAAATATTTTTCTGAAATATACGTTTCTGTAATGCATGAAGGCACATTGCATTGCGATTCTCTTCTTTTACAGTCCTAAAAAATTATCTGTTACACAAACCCGCCATGATTTTATGACAAAAGTCTTCGTTATCGTTTCGAGTTTCTTATCGTACATAGTGACGTCAAACTAACATTCGAATATGCTGGAATAGCTCCTTTCGTTAGTAAACGAAGAGTCAAGTAATCACGAATATTTTTGTCGAGAGGAAACGAAACGAATAACTTCGAATAAGCGCAACGAACACGCCACCGCGCCTCATTAGCTAATTCTTGTATATGATTGATAATGTGTATCCTTATGGACTAGGCAATGGGGTGAACAGTATTACTAAACCAGAGGTGTAAGTTTTTATTGCCCATATATGTGAAGTATTGTGGAGTAATTGTGCCACCCATTCTAAAACCTACGTTTGTGATATATTTTTTACAGGCAAAAAATAATGAGCTTTGCGTCCGTGTTACAACCAATGGATGAAAAAAGGGTGATTTGATATAAATTCCAAAAATAAAATGGTAGGAAAGTGAGGCGAATGTAACTTCAAATTTTAACCTGGTTATAGTTTTTATTCGCCTCGAAAATTCAGAATTACATAAATATGCAGGACGGTTTGGTCCATGATGTGTATAATTGTATGTTCGCTGTTGGGAAACAAAGACATGTTTTTATAGTTCTTCAAGGGTACCCATATTTTATTGTCTTTATCAGTTTTCATGGTCGTATTTATTCCCTCGACCCCCTAGCTTGATCGGTTTTCATGTGAGTACATTTTTTTCTGTGCAACGTTTCGTAAGATTTTTCTCCATACTAAAATTTGAAATAATTCTATGAAATAAGTCGCGTGTCGTTTTTGCTGAAGCATGCGGATCGATTATTCTGCTATTTTATGTCACTATCAGTTTAGCACTGTGAGAACACTGTATACAAACTGAGTATGAAATATTGAAAATATTTTACTAAATACTTAGAGTAGGAAACCGTTCGCTGGTTTGGATAAGAACAGGATAAGAAACGGGTCAATACGGTGTATATGTCTGGTGTTAAATTCGCATATTCAATGTGGGCCAACAACGAAGCGAATCAAAATTGTAGCTCAGTATACTTGAAAAATCCAAAAGATCGCGACGTGAATGGCCGATGTCAAATAAATCTTTGTATTCAATTTATCTTTTTTTAAAATTATTTATCTGTATTTAACATCACAAATTGTTGTTACGTGCTGCGATTTTTCTCAAGAGATTTTCCGTCCCCGAAAAAAGCGAGCATCGGGACTCTGAATGCTCTGTGTTAAATTCGCATATTCAACGTGGGCAAAATTTGTGAAGTTAATCGATTAGGAAAAATCTTCTTTCGCAAGGTATTACGGCTTATCTCGTTGAAGCGACTGAGAAAAATCTCAACGAGTCTTATAATAATTGGTTAATTGTCTGTGTACATGAAGGCGCATTCGTTTCATTAATTATTTTTATGGCTGGTGGAGAAATGTACAGTCACGCTAAATCACTAGTTCAGTATGTGTGTTTCTCTACTGGCATTCCTATCAGTAGCATAATTATTTAAGTCACTTGGTAGGGTTGTATCGTGTGAATAAAACTGTGACAATTATTTTCATTCACATGGTTAATAAAGAATAAAGGCTATTGGCATCTGCCGCCGAAGTGGAGACAGTTTAGGTGTACGTGTTTTAATTATCGCCTTACATACGGCACATATCATGTACCAGTGTGACTGAGCAGTGTTGGCAGTTAGGGTGAGGTGGTTTCTGCAGCCCGGAGGGGGGGGGGGGTTGGGGAAGGGTTATACTGCAGCTCAGATACCGCTTGGTAACTTGGTGTCACTTTCTGCTGTAGCCTCTTCACAAAATATACTGTATAATCCCCCCCCCCCCCAATTAAAACGTTAATAAACTGTAACATAATATATTTATAAATAATTTGACTTTTATACAAATACACAATTTTGTTTTCCCAAAGTTTTGGTCAGTGGCGGCTAGAAGTATTGCTATATGTGGGGTAATCGAATTGAAATAATTTTTTAGCTGTCTCTATTTAAAAATTTACTGATTTGAAACTTGTGAGGAATTTTTATAATGCTGGGCATCAGTGCCTTGGCAGATTCTCAGGAACCTTACTGTGCATATCGCATAATGGGAGGCAGGGATGTGATCCTTTTTACATTTAGGGTTATTCAATCCATGGTTACTTTATGAAAAATGCATATCGCATCTGTACAATACATGAGGTTTCGCAATGTATTAAAAAAAGATTCACAAAATGGGTGACGAACGTATTAATTCGGAGTTCTACATAATTAAATTTTGTCAATATTTATTCCGAACTTCGTGTTTTTTTTTACTTCTTCATCGTGGCCTATTTTTAAATACAGAATTTTTCGGCATTTTCGATATCTCAGGCCTTAAACATGTTTATATTTCTCGTTTCGAATGCCCACCTTTCAGTGATATCATATTCTGCAAAAAAAGTGATTATCGTTATATAAAACGCCTACGTGTTGTATGCAATGGCTGAATTTCATACATTGCCAGAAACATATAAGTGTTAAGTAGTGGAACAAACAAATCAGATTATCGAGGCAGGTTGGATATGATCATAATTTATACACCATATAATCTTCCTGACTTACAATTTCTCGCATAGGTCTAGGTGAATGGCTAGAATGCGCAGCGTGTAAGGAAAAGTTTGCTGGTTCGAATGAATCTGCTTTCCCATTTTTTTCTCTGTGTTCATAACTACTATAGAGAATTGTGAATTTTACATCCTCGCAACATTATTATTAGAATTTGCTTTAAAAATTACGAGTTCATTATGTAACACTGAATACAAACTAAAGGTAATGTTGATAAAAAAAACTTTTATTTATGTCACACTGAATCCTAGATTGTGGATCGTCCCACGATTTCACACAGTCGCATCTGATGTGTCCAAAATGGAATCATCGAGACAAATTGATTTGCCGTAGATAGGAGGGCAAGGGCTGAGGATGATCGTCTGGAAGAGGCAAGGAAGGATGATTTGCTGGCCGGGGGGATGTTGGGGATTGAGTTGTGCGAGAGAGTGAGAAGGGATTTTGGGTGTGAACGGTGAGAGAGGGGTCAGGTGAACGGTGGGGGTTAGGAAGATAACGGGGATAATGATTGGGGTTTGGCGGATGGCATTAGTTATGTGGGTTGGTCTTGTTGGTTGTAGATGAAATACCACGAAGTAGGGAGCATACCTATGCCTATTGCATAAATACGGTTTTCTGTGATGGATACATAGTGGTTATGGCATATATTGTTATTTGTCTTGAAAATACGAGTCCAATGATATGCAACGTGGTAAACTGAAAACTTTAAATGTGCAAAACATCAAATCGATTTAAATTTCAATAAAAAATTTTTAATCAACAAATAATTAGTTAGAGTTTTTACATATTCAACACTTTTGTCAAATAAAAACAATATGAACATGGAGATATCGAGGCAAATCGAAGAGTAACTCAGCCTAATCGAGCAGCGAGAAATTCGTATTCATTTTGGAATTTTGGGGGGGGGGGGGGGGAGGTGGTGTGCATGTGCAGAAGCAAAAATTCTGGGTCAAATAGAAATTTTGAAAGAAAAAAAGGCTTTTAAGGGGAAAATGGGTAGTTTTGAGGGAAAAGGAAATTTGGACTATGCATGTGACATCATCCAAAACGGCGGATGGCTCCGTGTCATCTGCCCGATGCCCTTTCCTCGGGACGGGAATATATATATATATATATATATATATATATATATATACACATACACACACTTCAGTGCAATGAATCGTGGTATAAATATTATCTTTGTGGTAAAATAAATTCAATTTATTTTCTGCCATAGTCGTATTAAATTAGCTGAAAATATTGTCTGCCATAGTCATACTATCAGAAGTTCGCTGACTAGTAGCCTATTTGTACATGTATAAGCTACTGTACGTATGAAATCAATTACTTAATTGCCCGCAAAAAGACAATTATTTCTGCGAATGCCAGCAAGTATTTTTAAATTATTTACTGCTGCTATAAATATGCGTCTCTCTAAATACTAGTGAACATATCAAATCGTTCTGAATGCAAGGACCATCAATATCATCAACATAGCTGTTTCGGTGGCGAACAAGGCTTATATCTCGCAAACGCAAACTCTGCTCTCTCCATAAGCAATTCGCAAAGTACCTCTGCTCCAGTCCGTTTTCTAAGTATCAGCATGCAAATTTATCCACAGCATCTAGTCATATAAAATTAATGACTCCAGGAAGTAGGCAATTAGTTTTGCTTTGCAGACTTTCAAGCGACCAATGGCGGAGTGCTGCTCGAATGCTAGCTCTGTATTGTGATGGATCAGTACTGCCTTAGCGACCCACATTAAAGAGGTAATCTTGAACCATGGAAAGTCTACGGACCCATGCTACACACATTTACAACATGAAGTCCAAGTATTAGCAGTGGTTATAAAGCCAAAGTGTACTTAAAAAAATTATGCATTACAGTTCTGTGTGATTTGAAATATGAAATAACATGTTCCAGTCGTAGACCTCATATGGCAAAATTCAATAGACGATATCGTAGTTTAATTTCTACCAATGTAGCATACACATTTCATAATGTGCATATTGTCTAAAGAATCCCTGCGATATATTGCATGTGCAATCTAACAATATGCTGGCTGTGGAGTTGTGAGATTTGGGCGGCTCCTATTGTTGTGGTCTCGAAAATCGATGAGGGTGAAGCGAGGTGAGTATGAAACAGCGCCGGATTGCAAGGGCAGGGGAAACGGGATATCCCCGAGAAAACACGCTGGCCAGTGGCATAGTCCGGACATTGTCTGTAGTGGTCATGGTTCTTTCTATTTCAATACATTTTTATAAAAACTGTTATACCATGAGCGTGTGTAGTTTTCAATTAAAAAGTACAAAGAATGTCATACTATGACTGTTTCCATGCACATATGTTAAGTTTATTTCCCAGCTTCCTGCATGTGTCAATAAAATTTAATGTAATTCCTAGAATAGTGTTTCCAAAATTTTTAAGTAACAGTAATAACATTTTTGTAATATATTTTGTATATAAAAATATTGAAAGTAAAAACTTTTTGTAGCATATATAAGCATTACTGAAATTAAACTTCTCGAGAAAATTCACCCCTTCGTTTCCTTAACACCATCTTCGGGAATATGTGGCCTTTATACGAATTGTCTGCATTCAAATCTCCCTGTCTCCTATTTTGCAGTACTACAGAAATTGACAGTAGGCTAGTATATATACATATCACAAAAATATTAATGCAGTGTAGCTATGTGTGTCATTGTACATGTTACAGCGTTCTGTATGATAAGATTTGTGGATAATTTTGTTTCATCCAAAATTTTTTTAAAAATGTTTAAATCCCAAAAAATAAAAAAATTAAAAGGTTAAAAATCATGGTCATACAGATTCAATATGGTGGTGTGTGACGTCACATCATGCTGGCTAGCTGGTCCTCCATTCCCTTATACCCAAATATTCAATTTTTAAATTTTAATTTAAATATATTTTTTATTTTTTATAAATTTGATACGAAATCTAAAATAATTAAAAAAATTATAAATATGAAACAAATTTTAAAAATCATTTAAAGGCTTATACACAAGAGGTCCGACGATTTGACTGGTTATACATCACATCCGACCCCATCCCCCTCATCATCCACTCATTATTTGCTCATGCCTTCGTTACACACACACACACGTACCCTGCTCTTCCTATCCCCCAATCAATTTACCCTATTATCCCTAGAGTATTTTTCTTTTACCCCCTAAACCACATTACTATAATCAATTAACTATCTTGTAGACTCCCCGGATCCACCCAACTACCCCCTATGTGAATCATGGGCTTGTATCCTACCGCTATATTAATCTCATTTGCTCGACTCCCCACCACCTCATCACCTTCCCCCATCTACACAATAAAGCTCAACAACCGACATTACCCTAGGCTGTGCTAGCAATTTCACAATGATGCCCCATTGCTCGCTCGTGATTGGTTGTTGGTCGCATGATATCTCGTCCTCTGAAGATAATTAATGTAGCCAAAGGTGCATCACATCACAGTTTTTTTCTTATGCGAGAGGTGACAGATCATCGCACTCTCTTCCCTGGAATTTTCAGAATTCAGATTGGTAAGTTAATAAATTTTATGTTTATCTCTTCCATTAAATTCTGCAGGGAATTTTCGAATATGCACATACATGTCCCCGCCAAAGTAAAACTTTACCTAACATTTCGAATACCAGTTCTGATCAGCGAGTAAATTGGAGTGTAGGTAAAAAGATGAAATATTCGTTTAGTAGTGTTCGTACGACCAACATCCCGACTTCGTCTTTGACAGTACTTCGTTGACTCCAGATGGACTGCCTGAATCGTCGTCGATGCTATTCACGAAACATTGTGGTAGGACTCTTGGAACTTGGAATGAATGAGCCCAACTAGGGTGATAGACAATCTTATCTGCCGTGCAATTCTTGATCATTAACCTGTCAATCGTCAAATTTTTCGTAATCTTTCCATCAATCTTCCAGCCTTTCAGTCTTTCACAATCTTGCCATTAATATTTCGACCAATCTCACAATTTTCCCATCATTCTTTCCATTTTTCGTCCAAGCTTTCGATCAATCATCAATTCATAATCAATCCATGGGTTTGTCATCTGTCCCCTGGCCATAAATATAAAATCAGTCATTCACCAACTGTAAACACACATTTGTACTTGAACTGCATTAATGTTTTGTATGCAGTCCACTATACATGCATTTATATTCTTATGTCTTCATTAGTATTGTGTACATACTTCTGTATTGTAGTAGTCGAGTGCTCAGAGAACCACTTTGAAGTTGTGAGGGGAAAAAGGATTCGACACACAAAATAAAGAAATGGTATTATTAAAAAAAAAAGAATTCTTATTTTGTTTGCACATTCCAAATTGAGAAGAAAGGTGTTCATCACATGAAGCGAAAAAATCCCAGACCTTCAGTTCACTACTGATTGAAGATATCTCGTAAATGTGCGAGAAATATTCACATTGTTGCAAAGTGATGAAATGTCTGAGTATATCAACAAGTTCATTGGGGTTGATAATTGAGAGATTAAGGCGATTATTAACAATGAGGTATTGAGAGCTGATGAAGTAAGAATGGAGTAGCGCCGGAATGCAACGAAGGAAGAAACGAGAGAACCCAGAGAAAACCCGCCGACCAGTGGAAAAGTCCTGCACGATTCCCACTTGCAAAAATATGAAGGTGGCCTGGCCGGGCATTGAACCTGGTTCACCTTGGTGGGAGGTGAGCAGTCTATCCAGTCAGACACCATGGCCCTAATTTCATTGGGGTCTACGGGAAACATGTAGTCGGTGTTCTTGTTATCTTCTATCTCCTTCAGTTCATGTGTTGCAGCCGACTTGTTGGAGAGATAGAAGACGACAAGTACATAGACTGCATATTTCCCTAAGACCCCAACGAACTTGTTTATAGACTCAGACGTTTCTCCGCTTTGCAACAAAATGGAGATTTCTCGCACATTAACGAGATAGCTTCAATCATCAGTAAACTGAAGGTCAGCGATTATATCGCATGATGTGATGAACTGCTTTCTTCTGAAATTGTACTGTGCATAATTAAAATATTTTTATAATCATCGTTTTTCCTTTATTTTGTGTGTTGCGTACTTTTTTTACCCTCACAGCTAAGTGGTTCTATGAGCACTTAACTACTAGACTACAGGACTATGTACAGAATATTAATGAAGAATTTAAATATAAAATTGCATACATAACATTAATGCAGTCGATAAGGACGAATGTGTGTAGACAGATGGTGAATGATTGTTTATATATAGATATATATGGATGAGGGGCGGAAGACAAACCCATGGATTGACTATGGATTTAAGATTGATCGAAAGACTGGAAGAAGGATTGAAAGATTGGTGTTAATATTGCGATAAAGGTTTAAATATTGATGTAAAGGTTGCGAGATTTGAAGAAAGATTGGAAGACTGATGGAAATATTGCAGAAGAGAGATGAAATGAGTGCGACATTTGTCGAAAGACTGATGGAAAGAATACGAGATGTGTCGAAATATTGTTGGAGAGAATGGAAAATTGATGGAAACATTGCAATGCATTGATGGAATAATTGAATGATTGATGGAATGATGATCAAGAAGAGCACGTGATTATCTATCCTCCTAGTGTTGCTTGTACACTCCAAGTTCCAAGGGTCCTACTCTAACTGTTTACGAATAGCATCGACTACGATGCAGGCGGTCCAGCTGAAGTTAACGATGGTGCCTCCAAAGATGAAGTCGGGATGTTGGTCATAAGTATTCTATTAAACGATCATTTCATCTTTATGCCTACACTCCAATTTACTCGCACGTCCGAACTGGCATTCGAAATTTTAGTTTTTCACTTTAGTGAGAAAATGTATGTGTAATAAAGTTTCGAAGATATTCGATAATACCATGCAGAATTCGGTGGAAGGGATGAATATAAAAATTAATGACTTACTGGACCAAAATCTGAAAATGCCAGGAGAGAGAGTGCGATGATCTGTCACCTCTCGCATCAGACGAAAAATTGTGTTGTGGTGCACCTTTTGCTATATAATTATCTGCAGGGGACGATATATCAAGCGGCCAACAACCAATCACGAACCAGCAATGTGATATCATCGTGATATCACCAGCACAGCCTGGTGGTAGTGTCGATTGTTGAGCTATAGTTTATGAATGGCGCGAGGGTGATGAGGTGGCAGGAAGTGGAGCGAATGAGTGTAATGAGAATGTGTGATGTAAGCCCTTAATTCGCTGTATGGGATAGCTGGGGTGATGGGGTCAACTAGATAGTCAATTGAATAGTGTTGTGGTGTAGGGCCAACAGAATAATTACCGAATGGAAAACAAGCTAAATTGATTGCAGTAATGGTAGGGCGATCATCTTGAGGGGGGGGAGGGTGTGAGTGTAACGAACATTTGGCAAATGATGAGGGATTGGGTTGGGTGTGATGTAAAACCCAAAATGTCTGATGTATGAAGGGAAAAATGGGTAAATTAAATTGCTAATAAAACTGGCACTGATTGGGGCTGAGGTGGGATCAAGGGAAGCCTATAAACTTTTTTGGAGGAGGCGGCGAAGGGCAGTTAAGCGAAAACGAGTAACAGGCAAATAAAAATTGAAGGGTTTGGTGGCACGGTCAGTCGTCTATTGGTCTTCGTGCTGGGAGCTTAGTCGCTCCACCCATTGTCAAACCTCGAACATTTTTGGGATATTTTGGAAATTTTGCGATTATATGGGTTTAAAGTCATCCAAGGTCACAGGCATAACATAAAGGTAATGCATGTGTGGTCAAGGTCACTCATATTCAATATGGTGGTCGGGCGATGTCACAACATGGAGGCCAGTTGGCTGTGGCTCTGGTCCTCATCCACTTTTAAAAGTTCATATATATATATTTTTATTTTTGGGAATTTTGATATGTTTGGGGTATATTGTTATTGAAGATCATGGACACCCATCAAGGACAGTGAAGCTGAGGGTGCGGGGGAAAGGAGGGGTGTGGAATCCGCTGATCTGCCTGATCTGCTGGACCTGGCTCGGAGCCTCGAATCCATTTTACTGCTCTGACGATTAAGTGGCTCATTTTGCTAAGGGCATGGAATCTTCTTTCCTCATTTCTTATGTGATTTTTTTTGGTAAAACAAGTCGTTTTGTCGATAACATGGCAGACAAAATGACCACCGGCTAACCAGAATGACAGAGGATGAACAATTCTCAGCTCAGATGCATGACACTATTTGTCTGAACTTCCATTTTTTATACTATATTTGTGTGATTTTCATCTGGGTAGTTACTTAAAATGATATTGTTAATTTTGGAGCAAGTAGGAAAATATAATTCGGAGGCAAGGGCATTGGGCACTGGAGCCAGAGCCGCCTGGCTTCCATGTTGTGATTTAACCTGGCAACTATCTTGGATTGTATTACGACCATCAAAATATGCCAGTTTACCCCAAAATCACTTTAGAAGCGGGCGATTTTACCCAAAATCGTTTTTTCATACAAATTCTGTGCAATTCGTTATATCAGCAAGGTGGACTTGATACTCTTTGAAAAACTCCATGGTATACTTGAGACTCCTTAAAAAAGTCTACAAATTAGCAAAATGGGGTTACGTTTCCTAGTCAAGCCAAGAGGATCACAAGGGACAGTGGGCATATTTGTTTACACCATGGAACAAAACCACCATATTTGTTTACATAATGGATCCAATTCGCCATGTACATTTACGTTATGGACACCAACCACTATCTTGGATACACAGGATCATGTCCCCAAGTGACCTTCAGCCATAAAATCTATAACAATTTAAACATTCGTTCAAATATACTAAAAATAAAAGGAGAAATTATATTAAATACCCCGACTGCCATCTAGAATATCTGTGACCTTGATCTGAACCACAGGCAGTTTGAATTTGACAAATTGCAAAAAAAAACTTAAAAATCGAGAAAAATTCTATAAAAAAAAGTCTTAAAATTACTAATAGTATACTAGAAATGTAAGGTTTATTAACAAATTAAAAATTCGAAAATTTTGGAAGATTTTGGAAAAATTATGTTATTCTTCAAATACTTACATGTAGATGGTCCAAGGTTATATTCTCATACTGATGGCAGAGCACACCGAATCCCATTGTGGTGACCAACAGACGACTCAGCATCCGCCCCTATGTTTCGTTGGGTATTAAATCAGCCCAATAACCCCCTCCCGACACCACAAATTATTGGCTTTATACTACACCAACTCCCAATTATTAGACACCCAATTTTTATCCAGTAGAGCTCGGCCCACACCACTGCCTCTAGACTGTACTAGTGTAATGATTATGTCGCATTATTCGCTCGTGATTGGCTGTTGATCAAGTGTCATCTCGACCAATGCAGATCAATAATGTTGTCAAAGTCGCAACATGTCTGGTAAGAACAATCTATATGTTTGGTTGGTCTTGTTGATTGGTCTGGGCAGTTGGTGTGAGTGGCTGGGCTCATCGATTTGTATGACTGAAATGGCAATTGGTATTTCCATTTGGTATGCTCATGTTGTTGAGGATTGAGTTTTGGGCGACATTTAACAATGGGGTCTTGAGAGACCATTTGGTATGATCAGTATTGTTGGTGTGGTCATTTGTTGTGTTTGGCCTGCTCAATTAGTCAATATTTTTTCATACTTAACATTTATAAAGACTAAGTATAACTGCATATAAAACATTAATGCCGTCGCCAAGCACAATTTTGGAGACAGTCACTGTATTAATTATATACAATCTATAACTGTTAAATTTTCATAGGTTATTCCTGAGGTGGAAATAGAAAGATGTAGGTAACACATGGTCCAGGTTAAATAGCAAGAATGGTAGACACTTTCAATGTTTAAGAAAAAATATTATTTAATGTACTATTGAGGAAACTGCTTGCAGGACTGAAACAATGTAATGGTTAGTAATTATTTAAACTGTGATAATTAATAAAGTGAATGTCGTGTACATGTAACCCACCTCCGTCATGTAAAAAATGGGTGTTGCCACCCTTATTTTTGCAAAAAAAAATTATTTTACAGGAAAAAGTCCCTATTTTTGATTAGAGAGTATGAAATGCCGGCACAATTAGCAGCATAAATGTCTTTTGCAAAAAATTGCCTACAACTCGCCCTTTTCGATTAAAGTTACATGTTTGTTTTCTCAGAGATGTGTTACTACCTGTCAGGTAGACAACCAGTAATAGCTGCCTGTGCTGTGCTGTAGTGGATTGAGTTTCCCGTAACTGTGTGCGTGGTCATACATTAGGGTGTTGCACAAATAACAGTTAGGTGGAATTTTCTCACTGTTAGATGTAAAGAAATTAGAAAAAATTTAAGTTATTGCACTAATAGATTTTTGTTCTACCATCATAAGAAACTTTGCAAGTGTTAAAATGGTGGCTGCCAACCTCATTGCAAGAACTAATTCGACATATGAAAGACTGATGTACCCTTTCGAAAACATCCAGTGTATCTTGAACCCTGTTACAGCAGCCATAACGCTGTCCAACAGAACTTTCTCCGACGCAATGTGTGTGTCGTACACTAGAGACTTGATGCACCGCACAGGTAAAAGTCTAGCAGATGAAGTTCAGGAGAGTATGCTGGCCATGCAACAGACCCACCTATTACAATACACTGAGCTGTAAATTCCATAATGAGGTGATCATGTACAGCTCTTATTGAATGTGGAGAGGCACAGTCATGCTGTGTAGACGCCACATAATTTGCTCGACCATGGGTGGCTTTTCTTCGAGGAAATATCGCAATGCAAATTGCAGGAATTGGCAGTACATGTCCCAGTTCATCGTTGCAGCATCAAGTACGGCCAATGAGCTGATCACCCACAATACCCGGCTAGGTGTTCACAGAAAATTTGTGCTGGTTGACTGTAATGGTAGTTGCAAGAGGAATGGAGTCGTCCCACATGTGACCGTTCCTGCTGTTCCTCGCGAATGTCGCTTCATCAGTAAACCATACAATGGAAGCAAAATGAGGAATTATTGTGCACTGTTACAGAAACCGCTGTGAAAAATCACATCGATAAGCGAAATCTGCTGCTCCCAATGCCTGCACCTTTCGTACATTATAGGCACGCAGCAGGTGCTCGTGCATAACACGCCATAGAGTGAACTGGGACACAACAATGCTGTGTAAATTGGGGCGGTTGCTTGTTGGTGGATTTTCCTCGACACATTTTGTACTTATTCTTCCACATTTGATGTATGGGTATTATTTAGGTGACCTGACCCACCTCGTGCCTTAAACTTCATGTTTCGCAAAGTCTCTGAGTGACAGTTTGAAGGTCTCGTGTTGAGGTTGCATCCACGCTGGAAATCTCTCATGGTACAATCGTAAATCAGCTAGTGCATTCCTTTTAACTGTGCCGTAAAGCAGAACCATGTCTTTCAATTCTGAGTTCGGATACTTCACCTTGTCGACACTTTAATTAGAATGTATGCAATGTGCAGTGAATTGTGGGTTTTTATTCTACAGTCTACAGAGGGGAGCTATACTACTGATAATGAGAGTAGGGGAAAACCATGATGCACAGCAATATTGAAATATTCCGCACCTCTTAGAAGCCCCATTAGATTAAACAAGTTACTATTCAGTTCTACCACAAACCACCTGTACATAATGTCTACACATCACTATGGCATGACGTGCATACAGCCATACAGGTTGCCTACCTGGCAGGCAGTAACACATATCTGTGAAATAAAACATGTAATTTTTACTCGAAAAGGGCGAGAGTTATACCATTATTGCATAAGACATATATGTTGCTAATATTACAGCATTTTATAACATCTAGTCAACAATAGGGAATATTTCCTGTAGCATACTATATCGCAGAAATACGGGTGGCAACACCCCCTTTCAACATGATGGGGGTGGGTTGCATGCACACAAAATTCACTTTATTAATTATTTAATTCGTAACTATTTCTTCGCTTTTGTCCCGCAGGTAGTTTCCTAAATATGTCAATAAATTATATTTTTCCTTAGACTTTAAATGCGTCTACAGTCTGTTATTCGACCTGGACCATGGGTTGCCTATCTCAATATTTCTATTACCCCATCTGGAATAACATATCGAAATTTGTCGGTATGTTTTAGATACATCTTGTATATGTTTTGGGAACAGGCGATTATCATGGATTGATAATGGAGTGTTTGAAAAACAGAAATATTGACTTTAAGATCGAAATAACGATTGAAAATTCTGTAGGATGATGGATTTATGGCCGAGAAAAGCACTGAAGTTAAAACTGTATCAACCGAGCTGTTCTGGGAATTTCCAATTTTCAAGGGCCTAAGGTTTTCGAATGGCATAGCCAACAATGTAGACAGTCCAGCTAGAGTCAATGATGGTATCACCAAAGACAAAGTCGGGATACTTGTGACAGGCACAGTACTGAATTAATGTTTCATCTTTATCTGTACACACTAATAGCATACTAGTCCTAACATTTTGAAATTTGAGTTAATTTTTTACATTGATGGGTAAATATGTACTGTAATGTAAAGAGCTTTTTAACATCCCCTGGTTTTATGCTTGGTAGCTTAGCAGGGGACGGCTTACAGACTAACTTATAACTTAACATAACACCCATGCCATACCCGGGATTCGAACCCAGAATATCCCCCCGCCCAGATCGGTGGCGCACCAACCGACTGTGTCACAGGAGGTCGACGGGAAAGTATGTACATGTAATTACGAGCACGACCAATAATACCCTACAAACTGCTGCAATGGAAGATTCGAAAAAGATGTAACTTATCAGACTCACTGCTAAAAAAGACTAGGGAAGGAAGAATAATTTGTCGCTCTCATATGAGACGAAGAATTATCTTGTGTCGCGACTTCGACTCTTGTTTATTTCCAGAGTTCGTGATGCCACATGACCAACAGCCAAACACGAGTGAGCAATGAGATTTCATCGTTAAATCATTAGAGTATTCTAGTGATTTTGGTGTGAGTCGAGTTCTAGTGGTTAAATATAGGAGGGGAGTTTTGTAATTAAAGCCAATGATTCGTTAAAATGAAGAGGGGTTGGTGGGGGCTGAGAAAATAGCAAACAAAGAGGTGGGTATCAAATCGTCTTGTTTTCTTCATACTAGGATTGGGTGTGCTCTGCCATCTTTACTGTAATAGAACCCTGGATCTGCGACAAATATTTCTATGAACAATCATTAAATTTTTTCAAAGATTGTAAAAAAATTTTCTAAAATTTTATTTTTTTAAGTAAATCTTACATTTTAATATATTTTCGATGCAAACAAAAGGCAATTTTTATTCGATTTTTACGACTTTAATGCAATTTTTCTTGACTTTCTGGGTTTAAGTTCGCCTGAGGTCCGGGTCACAGATATCCAAGAAGGCTGTCGGGATCCATTATGTAAGCAAATACAGCGGCCAGAGACCATAGTGAAAACAACCATGACTGCTCTCCCTTCTGATCTGCTGGCCTTGAGTAGGGTCCTTTAACTTACATTGCTGAATTGTGAAATTTTTCAAGGAGTCTTGTGTCCACCATGGAATATTTCTAATAGTATCGAGCCCACTGTGGACTTCTTTAAAGAATCTTTTTATAGTCCATCGCGTAGCCTCGTGTTCAACTCACTGATGCAACACCTTGTTCTAATATTATCCAGATTTTTTTTTTTTTTTTGGAAATTTTGTAAAGAAAAGTAGATTTTGTGGTAAAATAACCCATTTATGAAGTGATTTGGGGGTAAAACAGGATAATTTGACGATCGCGATGTCATTCAAAATGATGGCAGTTGACATTACAACACGTCATCAACCGGATGGCTTCAGCTCCAGTGCCCGATGCCATTGTCACTAAATCCCCTTTTCCTATCTACCTTTGGGAAGGTGTGGTAGCTGCAAACTGCAGTTATCTTATTGTTGTGACTCAATTAAATTTAAATCGCAATACTGTTTGCATAATCTTAAGTTTATAATTTGTAAATAGGCTAGTGTCTTTAATTTAATTTAAGAGTTTAATGGATATTTTATTTTGGTTCCAAGGTAACACGATTCACCGACCTGATGGAATATAGTATTGAAGAGCAAGATAGAAAAATGGCTTTGTCGTCACATACCACACATGAAGTGTCTTCGCCAGTTCCCGATGTATTGGATACCTCTGCAATGTCTAGTAATACTTTTGACAAAACTGCAAATGTTACATCACCAGCACCCAGTGTGCAAAATAGTACACCTTCCAGACTGACTAGTATACCGCCTGTGACACCGAAAAGATTTTCTGTACCACTTGGGCCAAAAGGACAAAAAGGAATGATGGAAAGATTTTTGGCATCACGTGGCAAACTTGGCATAAATTCGTCATCAAATCCAATTACACTTTCAAATTCCTTTGGCTTGCACACAAACGCACCTGTTCACAAATCGCCAGTGCTTTCGCATGAAGATTTCCAGGTAAGAACAATATAATTTTTGTATTTATTTAATGGGTTAAACGGATTTTATCTCTTTGTAGTCGACTTGACTTCGGTGGCGTAGTTTGCTGAGGTGCCAGCATAGAGAGTGATCGGCCCTAGTTTGTAGTTCCAAATGAGGAATGGAAGTGTGTACCAGATTTTCTGATTTCAGATATAAGTTATTTTAAGTGTGCATGTAGCCAAGCCATAGATTAGCCAACCAGCATAACCATGCCGCATTAATTATACAAAACCATCTTAGTCGCCTGATTTGTACAAAATTCGTATGAGATGATATAATATTTAGCATACTAACCATTTATTTTACTTAGTATGCTAAGTTTTTATACATTGACCGAGGCAAGTGTCTATGTGTAGTGGAAAACATATGCGTTGTTACAGCTGACATGGAATGTATACACCTAGGAACAAAAATAAAACTGCAATGTACATAAAATTAAGAGCTATATCGAGTGATCGAGTTACCAAGTAATTATGTTGGGACAGACATAATTTCCTTCTGAATACATGGTTCGGAGTGTTTTTAATTTCGAGGCAGCACTGTAAAGGGTCGTGAAAAATACACTATCGACCAAAAAGTAATTGGGCACCTGTCCAAAATGTTTGCTCGGTGGTTGTCACCCTCTTAGAATCTCGTAGGGCCACCTCTTTCAGCTATAACAGAAGCCACCCTATATGGCATGCTTTCTAAGAGTGTTTGCAAGACATCCATGGGGATTAATCGCCATTCCCCTTGCAACCATTCCATGGATTTTAGTCACGCCTGACGAGCCCTCACCCGGCGATCCAATTCGTCGCAAAGATGTTCTCTAGGGTTGAGATCGGGACACTAGGCAGGCCAGTCCAATCGGCGAACATTGTTGTCGGCGTACCACTGCATAGTAGCCCTTGAAACATGGCACCTGGCATTGTCATCCTGGAAGTAACACAGGTCCATTCCATAAAAACGCCACAATGTTGGGAGCATTAAATTATCCAGAATGTTTCAATAGGCCTGTATGTTCATGCTACCACGGACAAGCACCAGCGGTCCTATGCCGAAGGCCGTGAAACAGCCCAAACAGCATCACTCCACCACCACCGAATTTCCTAATTGGCACTATACACTCAGTCAGAAGCCATTCCCGGGTAGACGCCACACCCATACACGTCCATCGGACCGGAATAATGTAAACCTCGACTCATCACTTCACAGAACTGAATTCCACTGCTTCAGTGTCCGGTTGCAATGGTCCAAACACCAATTGAGTCACCGAGCTTTATTGATTGCCGTGATACGGGGCTTATGTGCATCTGCTCTTTCGAAATATCCAAGTCGGTGGGCCTCTGTACGAAATGTTCCAATGGAAACCGACACTCCTGTTGCTGCATGAAACTCCTATCGGATGGTAGCCATGGGTTGTGCCCTATTTTTGAAAATTTCACGTTTCAGGGTTTTGTGATTTCTGTCGGTTAAGATTGGAGTTCTCCCAGAATGTGCAGCATTGGCACAATGCCCATCGACCTTCCACTTACGCAGGACGAATGTGACCATTGATTTGGGCCTATTTACCTTCCATAAAATCGCCAGGCTAGACAGCCCACTGAGATGGCAGCCCACAATCACGCCCTTATCGATGTCCAATAGCTCTGTACCTCGTGTCATCTCCTTGTCAACTGGTTCTACACCAGCCTGCAGCATATGGCAGCCACACAAATCAACTGATGTACTGAATTACCTATCTTCACAGGTGCCCAATTACTTTTTGGTCAATAGTGTATCTCTCAGTGCGTGAAAGTGGAGGGTGCATGGACTTCTGAGATATAATTTTTTTTTAATGGCGGCGATGCAGTTACACTTACCCCTCCCTCCCCTGCTGGTGCATTTCTGGTAAATTATCAATTGTAATTGTAATTAAAATTCACTGTAGTTGCAATTGTGCATGTACTTGCCCCCATCCCCTCGCCACTACACCCCCCCGACCCCGGTGATGGAAAATGGTGGGTATGTTCTGGCGATCGTCGTGTAGTCGGTGGCTGGCAGACTTCAGTTGCACCAACCGGTGCTTGGTTCGATGCTTGTTGGGGGAACCTATTATTTATTTTGCACAATGAGCAATGAGAGCAAGTAGGCTACACATGTTGGCAGTTTGAGAGATGTAGGTAGGTAATGATGATGGAGGGGGTGGATAGCCATTGTCTGTTCGGGATGTGGAAAGGAAATTCATTTTGATTATGGGCGGGGAGGGGAGATGTTGCATAGAATTGAGACAGTTGATTCGTGCATAATGAATAAATAATTAGAATAATTATATGGAATATTGCAATAACTAATTACATGCACTTGCTTTTGCAGCAATTAAATACCAATTACATGTGCAGAGAGAGCAAGTACACATCTTGTCATGTCGGTTTCTGGCACACGACTAAGCTCTGACGAAAGGGTGAAGGGAGTCGGCTGCTGCAGAGGTGTTCGGGGCCTGGAAGGGAAATGCATTTCGTTGAAGGGGCGGGGAGAGGAGAGTTTGCATAGGATTGAGACAGTTGATTTGTGCAATGAAAAAATTAATTGGATTAATTTAATTGTACACTTGCACATACAGCAATGAATAATGCATTGATTACTTAATCTAAGACTTGCATGTGCCTAGAGTGTATGTATGCACTTGCATACCCAGTAATTGCAAGATCTATTTACACATCTATTTCCTACCACAGCTTACTCTCAAATGAGCTCCAGTCTCCAGTATGAATGGGTTATACTCAGGGCGCCATATTGGCAAGGGCGATTTAATTATTTCTTTCACACAGCATATGTTTGACTGAGTCTTTTCTTTTGTGTGATTGAAGTTATGACTGTTGGTTGGTAAAGTATTTCAATTCATTTATTTATACATGCTTACACATTGACTAACTCATTCTTTTCTCTAGGATGTATGTTTTAAAAATCATGTGTGCCCTCTCTGTTTCTTTCCCCAACAACCACAGAAACACTTTTTACTAGTTCCCATTTCTTCCCCAACAACCACAGAAACACAATATTTACACATAGTATATACAAAACTTACTATCTTCCTAAAATAATTATTTACAAGTTATTACATTACTTTTCTGGACCATACTTCATTTAACAATCAAAAAGTGTTCGTTATCATTCAAAATATTTATATACATCTTCTTGCATAAACTTTTCTGGAGCATACTTATTTTGCATCATTTTACATATACTACACTTCTTCTTAAAACATGTATATACATGGCATCTTAAAAATAATTATATGCATCTTCTTACAGTACTCTTCTGTAACACAGTTCTTCACTTTTATTTACATAAAAACATTATTTATACTACTTGGTTATACAGGAGCACAGTTCTTCACTTCTATTTATTAAAAAAAATTATACTGTTGGGCAGTGCACTTTGTGTCTCTTTCAGTCATGTCACAATTGTGTTATCCACGCTGGAGGGTTTACCTTACCTCGCAATGGTTCACAGGTCCCGTGGTCATTGGTCTTGTAGCTGATGGGTGGTAGATGATAAGGCTATCAAATGGTGTGGTTGGCTGATATTGGCAAGTGGAGTGGAAATTCATTCTGGTATCATGTACGACCCCCATGGCAATGTCAACATGTTGCCCAGTTCGACATAAATTTTGTCATCATTACTTGACAAGGCGATCAACTACCTGAACAGCGGGCAGCTGCGATATGTACTGCACATTGTCGAATAATATTCAAAGGGTATCGGGAGATTATGGCTTCCTCCAACTCTTTGCGAATGTTTCGTACAGAATATTTTCTTTGTCCCACCCAAGTCCGTGCATCTGTTGCCACTCTCGTTGTGTGCTGCAGCCGAGGTGTTTCCATTGACATGGCACTAAAATAGTAAACCTTTGATTTCCTCGTCGTCGTCACTGTACGAGATGGAAATTTGCTTGATGGTGTAAGAGCCTAGCGAGCGGAAACCTTGGATGTTGCTAGACATTTATCACAGAAACTATACATATTTTTTGCATTATCATTCACACTGTGTTCAGGGTTTGCTTCCTCGTCGCCGGGTAGTACTTTCCAGTAGAACACTGGCACTGGGTGTTCCACGGGAGTGCGGGATTCATCAGGGCGTCTTCTGCAGGTATGGTTTGTGCGTAGAAAATTTGGCATCGCAGATATTACGGAAAATAATTTTCTGTGTGAGGGTGGTGGGCTGAGCAAGGGGTAGGGTAAGGTTATATTATATGTTCAATTTTATATAATTATTTCTAAATTTTTTTACAAGGTCAATCAAAGTTATGGGGTCAAGATTAAGGTCGTCTGTGTTCAATATGACGGTAGTAGTCTGTAATGTAATATGCTTGTTGACTTATATGTTTTCTCGAGTTTTTGTTTTCAAGGTCATTCGAGGTTATGGGGTCAAGTAATCTAATATGGTGTGAGTTATCTGTAACATGATTTGCTTGTTGACTTTTGTGTTTTTTCTCGAATTTTTTTAAGGTCATTCAATTTCAAGGGTAAGGTCAGGGTAATATGCATCCAATATGGTGATAGTAGCCTGTAATGTAATATTCTTGCTGGTGTTATGTCTTTTTTCTCGAGTTTTGTTTTCAAGGTCATTCAAGGGCATTACATCAAGGCGAGTTATCTGCATCTAATGTGGTGGCATTAGTCTGCAACATCATGTTATGCTTGTTGACATTTATGTTTTTTTCGAGTTTCTTTTTCAAGGTCATTAAGGTCATGGGGTCAAGGCCATGGTCACTGGCTTCCAATATGGCAGATGGGTGACATCTATCAAGATTGTGGTTGCCTATCAAAATGATGGTCACCTACCAACATGGTGGTCACCTACCAAGATGATGGTCGCCTACTAAGATGATGGTCACCTACCAAGATAATGGCCACCTACCAATATAGTGACTTACAGTAATGTGTAAACTAATGACGAAATAAAAGTCAAGATGGTGGAATGAGTATTGGTGAGGGTAGTGGGGGTGTGGGGATGGAAGCCTGCCGACTAAACAGCAAACATCAATTGGCGAAAGTCCTCTGCTGGGTGTGGTTTTGGGGAACCTACGAAAATTAAGTATTTTTAAATACATTTTTTTTCATAAATTCTTTAATAAATTGTAAAATAAATTTTTAACGATTTTTACACTATTTGTATTTTTAATATATTTCTAAAATTTGAAACTATTTTTTATACATTTTTATAATAACATTTAAAACTTTTTTTTACTAATTTTCTGGGAATGTTTCTGGTTTTTGGGGTTAAAGGTCGCCGGGGTCAAGGTAAAGGTTCAAAGGTAATGGGTCAGGGGTCGAAGGTATATGACTTCCAAGATGGCAGACGATGACGTCACAACATGGCGCCACCCCCTATCCCCCATATATGGCTCCGATCACCTATTCCCTTGCACGTCATTTGGTGATTTCCTACTACTCACCTCTAACACCCTTTTCCACCACTAATACTATATAATTGTCATGTAATAACTCTGGCCTTTGTTTATTTATTTTTAACATTGGGACCCAGGATAGTCCTAGACAAGTATAATGCCAGGTTTTTTCTAAGCCATAGACCATGTGTGTCTGAAATTTCCAAATACACCTGCTAATAGTAATACATCTGTCTTTAAATATAGATCATGGTAAACTCCTAACGTTTTTAATTTATATCAACCCCATAACATTTTCTAATGTGCATGGTCTTCATCTACGTTTATGTAATTTAATTTAAAATTCACTTTTGGTGGAAGTTCAGTTTCTTCGAATTTATTTCAACTATCGATATAAACATAAGGAAAGATTCCTTTTCTATTGACTAAATCTACTACATCCTCTGGGAAATACTTTTGCATATGCTTCATTTTATCCTCAGTTAAACTAGATGTTTATTTTTTTAAACTACTGGCCATAAATCTAAATGTATCACAAACTTATTATTTTTGTTTATGTGTCTTTTTCCCAAACGTAATATATTTCTCTTCATTACTTGCGATATAATGTATTTTTATATCATATCCTAGCTCTTTAATAAATGAATACAAAAAGTTATGTAAGAAACTGGAACAAAATTAGGTAATTTTAGTTGTAGGATACAATTATTAGTATATACAATGAATTTCCTTGTTCAGTGGTCATTGTAATGTATTTATTTTCTCTACTTTCACACTGAAATATTGTACAACATTTAGATTCACTAAATAATATATCTTTTCTTTTTTTAATTGTCTCATCGGCTCAGTTTGGGAATACATTTCCTCAATTTCTTCGGTTTCATTTTTCATAAATTTTAAAAACTTTTTATGAGCATCTGGACTTTATAAAACTGGAGCATTATAATCTGCATATCTTCATGCAACATAATAAAATGGCCCAGATTCTTTGTGTAGCTGATGTTTCATTGTATATGACTCATCACTTATATTTAATTGTGTAGTATTTATTTGCTGCACAGTAAGTATATATCTTTCTTTAAGAACTGCCTTTTAAAATACATTATCAATTTAACCTTCTGTTAAATCTGGGTGATCTGAATTTATTTACCTCCCTTGTAATACGTATAGTTTGTATTTTCTTCACCAATGATTCACATCTACATTAATTGTAAATGGAAACTTAATTGTATGATGGCTGATTCCAAGCACTAGTTGTTCATCTTGCTTAGGTAATTCGATTTTCACTGCCTCATTTTTAGAACGATTATTTGTACATATATTAAATTTTTCTTGGGAATTTGTGTTGAAGACACGTAACACATAAGAGTATTTTATGCATATGATACATTTTATGTGCTGAAACCAACTGTGATAATTCTTTTATATAATAATAATGGGTGTATTCAACCTGCTCCAGGTACAGTAAATTAATATTCGTGGATCAATATCATAAGAATATACATGTTTGTCACTGCATTCTCGTACCGTGAGTCGCCCAGATAGTACTCCACACTCCGGAACCCGGGAATGGCTTTGGGATAACACTTGAACATACCTGACTCGAAGGAGCTGGTGTACATCACCTCATGAATCACAGATCGAGGTGGTGGTGCGATAGGAGTAACTTTGGCAGCCATCAACCAACTGCTGCTGGGGCTGATAGTGGTCTGTATGGAGCCCTCATGTGCTGGAATCCATTTGTCGTATATCGTTGAGGTGAATGTGGTGCTGGTACTAGACCGAGATGTTATGTGATCAGCTGCATGAGGTCGGTGGTCGCCTGGTCTACGGAGTCGTTCATGTTGATCACTCTGCGCATCTTTCGACGATGGTGGAGGTGGTGTCGGTGGTGGCTGCGGCTGCTGTGCGACGTCGCGCCTTGCACCAGGCGTGGGAATGTGGAGTGTCTGGAACATACGTGGTGCAGCCCTCGGAGCACCCCTTGCACGGCAGGCAGTCACCAATATTTTCGTCCTGTTGCAGGTAGGCTGGAAGTCTTTTGCGACAATCGCCGAAATTAATCTCTGCCCGCTGGGGCAGCATGCAAACATCTACTGTTTTGTGATAAAAAAAACTCCGGACGAGAAATAAACTGTATAATTTAAGGCGAGCAGGTGACTATGTCATGACGCTTTTATATGTTGGTATGAGTATACTGAAGGGGGTAGGCGAGGGCGACTGATTGGCTCCGACATACTGGCCAATGGGAAAATAGGTAGGCCTATGAGGTATGAAAAGGGGTTTGGGTGGGGAGAATCATAGGACACAGAAGTGGGTGGGGGACAGAGGTATAAGAGCCCTGTGATCGGAGGAGATGTTTTGTCGGAAGAAAGGGGATCAATACGTCCTCCGAAGCACTGGGTTCCAAAGTAGGTATCCGAAATTACTCTATTTTTACTGGTTTTATAGGTTTAAATAATTTGTTTTGTTAAAAAAAATGTCTAGGCTTATGGTTACCAGCAACAATAATCGATTGCATTTTTTTAAATTTCACGAAATTATGAAAAAGTTGAAAAATGGAATTATGATCTTCAGCGACACACTACTCGGATATAATTATTAAAAATCCAAGGTGCTGGACCGATACTTTTTAATATTTTATTAATTTTATTGCAACATTTTTTATTAAAATGTTTTTTAAAATAATTTTTATTATAATAATTGAGATAAAAAATATTGTAAAAATAATTTATTGTGTTGATTATTGTAGTGTTGAAGGGGGGGGGGGGGATGAACATCCAACATGGCATTACATTAAGTCCTGGCTATGACACCAACCGAGATTGCTGATGGCTCCGCCCAATATGGCCGCCTTGACTGTGACGCCTACCAAGACGGCTGTCGGCCGCGAATCCTGGATGTGATGCCAACTAAGGCAGACGAATCCTGCATTCTTATCCATGACGCCTGTGCCAATGTCATATATTTATATCTATAGGCTGTTCATGGTAAAGTGAGTACTTTTGGGGGTGGATATAGCTACTGTCCGCGACTGATGGGAAGATCCCTGCAAGGAATGCGGTTGGAAAGAGGCGCGGTGACGTCACCAGGCTAGGTAGACAAGAGAGCCTATGCTACTACGCAAAGCGAAAACATTTACTCGCCTTATACACTACAGTAACATTTCCCAGCACCACAAAACACGCATTTTATAGAAGAAAACCGGAAGGTTTATTTCTTGTGCACGTCTACTTGTCTAAAAGTGCTTATTTACTTTAAGAACAAAATTACGGAAACTTCAGCCAGGGCATATGTTCCACACTTCAGAAATTGTCACAAGCTCCAACTTACAACTACGAAAGACGTCTAAATATGTATTATCTCCAGTATCTTAGACAGAAGTACGCAGAATCATTGCGAGTAGGGCTGCGGGGGTGAGTCTTGGATAATGCATGTGAAAAATTAACTTTTAGGTTTTTTATTTGTCCCTTGCAAATGAAATGATGTACTATACAAATAAATAACTAAAGCAAAACACTTTACACCGCTCTTAAATTTTTGCAATGGCAGTGCCAGTTCCAACTCCGATTCAGTGCTATCACTTGGCACTGCACCGCGTGATGACTCGTCACCCATTATTCGATCCTTCTTTCAATATTCTTCTTAGAGATGCTGCACGTGCCTACAAAACCCCGCCCAATCTTCTTTGGTCACTGGCGAAATGGAAGCTTATGTTAGATACTTAAGTTTCGTAAGTGACAAGTTGCAAGTAACATTCTGCTCTCTAACAAATCTCTTGACTTCCCCCCACGCCAGTTCAACTGCATTCAGGTCTCACATATAAGGAGGCAGCCTGTGTACCGAGACAAACTGGTTGCGTTCACAGTCGGGCTCATGCACGTATACGAGCTTGTACAAATCCACTTTGCGAATGCTCTCACTGCATTCAACCCCGTTGTTTTTCAGCCACATCATAATGTCGTTTTTAAAGCATAATTGGACGAGGGTTTATTAATCTTCATAGTATTACAGGGTGCATTGTCCAGTACAACAGAATTTGGCGGAATATTATGCAGTAATTTCTCTCTATCCATTTCTCGAAATTTAAATTATTCATTTGGCCATGGTAATCTCCAGTATAAATTCCAGATATGTAAACAAGTGGTGCATTAGGAATAAACACATTCTGGGTACCTGCGTGTAACAAAATAAGTTTCCACCTGCACTTGAATTTGCTTGAACGCCAAATTGGTCGTCGCGTCGTGCTGCCAACACTTAGAAAACGTTAAATTGATATCAATCCAACTTTCATTGGGGAAAATTATCTCTCTGCCAACTTCGTGGTAGTGCGTTAAGTTTAATTTTATTAGTTTAAGTGCACTCCATAGATTCCTATATATGTCAATGACATATGGAATATGGATCATGTCAGTTTTACATAAGCACAAGATAAATTAATTATACTAATACAAAGTACTAACACAAAGTCCAGAATGCAAATACAATCTACAATCAAATAAAGATATAATAGATGGTACAATCCTCAACTATGGAATACCGAGTCTACGCAGTCATAGTTATCTAAGATTATAATATAAAACATAAATACTTTGTAAACTAACATACAAAGTATATGTAACTCCATGAAATAAAATATTGTTATTTAGATTAACCTATTCTTTCACCAAGGAAGTTATATAATTAAAATATACAATGAACAGATGTTTACACATTAATGATAGTCTACAAGTGAAAGTTTAGTAATTTACCTCTTCTCAAAAAATATCTGTAATTGAATAAAAATCTTTGTCTAAAAGATATATTTTTATTGTGAATTTATTAATTTTTATATTTTCTTCCCTGAGTTTCTTTATTTAATTTTGTAATTTGTTAAAATATTTAGTGCCAGTGAAATAATCACCTTTTTGTACCATTTTAAAATAATTACTGGGCATGTGCAGGTCTCCCTTCTTTCTAGTATTATAAGTGTGCACATTACAATTTTTGTCAAAAGAATGTCGATTATTGACTATAAACATTATTATTGAATATATATATTGGGAAGTAAAAGCCACAATGCCTAACTTTTTAAACAAGTGTCGAGATGAATCATGCATTTTTGCACCCACAATAATTCTAACTGCTCTTTTTTGAAGACGAAAAATTTAAATCAACCACTGTCAAAAAATAATTGTCAAATATATTTTCTCCTTCAGCCGGATTATGAATAAGTATATTATTTTGTTTCAGTGTAATAGAATAATTATTTACCTGTGACTTTCCCATTTGGGATAATATTTTATTCCATGACATCTTAACTTTATTTGTTGATTTAAATACCATATTTTCAAAGTGTTTTTGTTTAGTCTTGAGAATAACTTTTCTTAATATTTTACAGTAGTTCCAATAGTAGTCTACAATTTTGGTATTCCTAGGTGTTCTTTTTAATAAATGTAGCTACCTTTTTTTACATGAGGTTTTATTTATTTTTGTCAAACAATTAATTTTATTACAGCCTTTTATGTAAAAGAGTTTCATTGAAAAATTTTCTTCATAGATTCGGCAGAAATTTGAGTGAAAAATCATAAATTTATCGTTCACATCTTGACAATTGTATTCTTCATCCCAGCTTTCTTTTCATAAACAGTTTTTAAATTTTAAATTGTAGTATATTTGTCATATTTCTAATTATTTTAACTTGGTCTATCTCTTTTGTTTAAATTATTTATTTCAATTGGAATGTTAAATAACCTGATTATTTGTTCACCGTAATCAGATAAAGTGTTTACAAAGGCATTTATTTAGAAGTTATGTAAGTTCTGTGCTTCGATAAAAATATGTTAATGGGAGTTGCCGAATCTTTTTGGATTCTGGTAGAAAAACTAACAGTAGGGACTTAGTTAAATGTTTGCATTGATGAACTTAAACATTTTTATAAGAGCTATCCTATAAGTAATCTGTATTAAAGTTACTGCAAAAGATTAACTCAATTTAAGGGTTACGAAGCTTCTAAACAATTAAATCCCGATTCTTTAAAACATTTTAAAATTTCCAGTTAGTGATCTATAGATAAATATTATTAAAATCTTTCTTGTACACAATTTATAAGCACTGCTGCATATTATATATCTTTCTCAGAACATATTTCTGATATGTTTATGGACTCATGAGGGATGTAATTTTGGATAAAAATACAAACACCACCTTTAGCAAATGTATTCCTACAATAAATAAATGAAAGTTTAAAACCTGGAATTTGTATTTGGTTATTTTGCTGAGGTTTTAGAAAGTGCTCTGTTAAACAGATAATGTTGATATTAGCATTATTTTCATATTTATGTGTGGAAAGCCTCTACAAAATTGTCAATTTTACCCTAAATACCCTGCACAATTGATGCAGAATAGTAATAGCTCTTACAGGATTTATAGTTTGTACATTACTAACAGTGGTGTTAAGTTCACAATTATAGTACAGCCTGTCATGTGAATGGATGTTATATACTTACTTTACTGTTATAAAAAAATAGCTCTTGAGAAAATAGTGATGGGCTTAGTTGATTATTAGATCATTTACAAGGCATTGCCGTTTGGCAATTGTCATTTTCACTACTAACCTTGTTAAAAAGAATGGTACAAAGAAGTTCATTTACATTACTTTTGCAATTGTAGTTTAGATGCTGTCCATGAGTAGTGGAATGGGATCATTCTAGTACTGGCGTAACCACTTTAACATGGTTGTTTTGTATACATATTTTTACTAATTTTCTATTATAGTTTTTGCAGCCACATTTACACAGGAATTTCCACTCAGATCAAATCGGCAAGGCACTGACATAACTGTAACATTTGTATTACCAAATACAGGTAATATTGAATTTAAGGTTCTAAGTATCTTGTATGACTCATTACTATTTACATCATGCGTAACACCAAAAAAATTATGTGATCATTTTTAATAAAACTTTCGAACTGTTTGGCCACACGCTCTCTCACAGTGGAGTCCCTGGCTTTACAAAACTTGTAATTACAGTATAAACATATTTCCGAGTATTTCAATGACTCTCCTCTAAAATCAATACTTTTTGTATCACACTTTTTCGACATATTACATCTTGACACATAAAATGAAAATTTCAGGTTTACTATTTTACCCTTCCTTTGGCTACTCTACCACAGCGGATATAAACTGAATGCTCTAAATGTTTACTTTAAGGACTGGGACGTTAACTCAGTGATAGATTAGCCGTTCAGTATCAAATGTTTTTTAATTATTATCATTTTATAACTGATACAAGTTGCGTCATCTTTACATTCGATGCTATAAGTTATGCTATAAACAATACAGGTTAAATAATTGCAAATCAATGACTCTACAGTATCTATAGCAGTGTTATCTCAAAGACTGATTCTATCATGACTCTAACACTGACTGTAATATTCACTGCGGCCTGTATGACAATAAGCCCCTTCTCATGTTCAATAAGGTGTTTCACTCACCACTGATACATCTACGATGCAGCATGATGTACGCATGAGGGCTCTGCCAGGGCCTCATTTGCACACATGCAAACCACTGGATCCAGTGACATGGTATTGTATTGGGGGAAGGGGGCCGACCTTGTGGTCCCCTGGCTTATATGCACTCTTGCTGACCTAGATTATCTCATGATGGCTCTGCTGTTTATTTCGAGTTTCCCAAACACTGCACCCCATCTCCCTCTTTGTGGTTTCTGCAGCTCCTCGTTACAGTATCCCCCTCGTTGAAGAAGCAGCTGTCCTCAGGGTTGAACACTTTGGGAGGAGACACGAGTTTATAGAGCTGTCGTCCTTGAGGAATGAGTGGCCAGCAGGGTGTGGTAGTGGTCCGCCTGCAGCGGAGTGCCCTGCAGAGCCCAACTTTCTCACATCCACAGTTGTTGCGTAATTATGTTACAGTGGCAACCAAGTGTCTTTTATAAAGTCCTTGTGCACTTGTTCACTTCAGTGTCTTATGAATGTGAAACGAGGCTTTTTTTATATACCTTGTTTTTGGACCAGTTAATGGATTTTACTCTAACTTTATCATTATTCTTACTATTTTATTTGCTTATTTTGCTGCTTTACAAAGTTTTATTTTATACTTTACATTATGTACTTCATACTTGATCAATTTTATATACAATTTATGTTCATTTTTACTACACAATGTTTTTGTATAAAATACCGTTTCTAAATTATTACAGTTAAAATTGTGTCTTTGGTTACTATACTTAATTACTGTGAATATTGGTTTTTTTCCCCCTTTTTCTTTGGCCTATATTTTTAGACTTTTTTTTTGCTTTGCTATGACATGGTAGAGAGTACTTTAACAGTTGTTAACCATTTACTCCTATTGATATAGCACTATATCCGTACAAAATCACGTTTACAGTTTCACCAACTAACATTTGAAACAAGATTGTGGTGACAATATTTCATAATATATTAATAAAACAATTAAAAATTTATAATTTCTTACTGTGAACCCATTATTAATGTATTACTGTCTATATTACCATTTGTTTTATTAGTTTGCCATTTAGCTAATTTTTACATTAGTTGTTTGCTTTGGTACAATAAATACAATATGTTTGCTTATTCTTTTTCATTTATGATACGCTAATTCTGTACATATAATTATTATTACTATGTAACTTTGTGTCATAACTTGGATTCCATCAAAACAATTCTATAGACGCCGATCTCGGGAATTATGGATTTGGTAGGTTTTTCGCGTGCATGGGCTTGTGTTATGACATTCCACAATGTTTTCCTATAGTTATTTTTAAAACATTATTTTAGTTTATCATTCTGATTCTGTACAAGTAATATTACATAACGAAACAATGTAGTTATATTTTTCTTTATTTATTAACAGTATACTTGATACATAAATTACAAGGTTTTGTCTCTGTTAAAGTTTGGTACTCTTATTGCTTACGATATTTTAATTACCCCAGGATTTTGTGCTATGTTGAACCTTTTTGAAGCTTCTTAATTTGCCGGTAGGTGGTGCTCTTTCGTGGCGACTGTTTGAATAAGAGCCTATTCTAAAAATATTTATGTTGCATTCTTGTCGTGCTGCCATGAAAAGTCTTTCACATGCTTACGGCATCTTACTTGAGTGCCCCATAGCGAAATTTAAGATGTGTTGTCATCAGTTTCATCTTCAGTCATTACAACCTTACTTTATTCTTTGCATGCAGTTTGGGCCATACTTTATTTACTTTGTGGTTTCGATCTATGTGTACGCTGTTATGTTTAGTTGCATGCATTTTGCCTGCTAGCAGGGAAATTTAATCATCTTTAAAACAGTGATAATACATTTTAGTGATTAACAAGATTAAGCGAGCTTCAATTCCAGTTTAGAAGCTAATAAAAGTAGTTATTATTGCTGTATGATGTGTTAGATGTGCTGCAGAACAAAGCAATAGATACGCTCTGTTAAGAGTATGCGACATCACACAAAATGACACATCAAGATGTGTGGTGAGCAACCCTGCTGGGGATTAATTTTCCACTGCTGCTTCATTCTGGGCTACCATTTGAATGGTTGGATTATTTTGAACAGGTATATACTGGGGAAAAGTAAGGCATTCTTTTCATTAGTACTTTATTGCTATCTTTATTAGTAAAAGAGACATCTGAATTTACTTTATATATATACGTATATATAAATTAATACAATTACAATTAATATAATAATTATATGATGGTTTTAATTGATTAACTCATTTATCGATTTTAAAAAAATTACTTCTTTTTAGCCCTTACTTCTCGCCACTATAACTCGGACGAGTTCAATTAATTCATTTTACTATAATTACCTTGCATACTTCCTTTCTTATTTCTACCATCGAATGGCCGATGATATTTGTGACCATTTATGGCTTTTTGTACTTAAATATTAGATCCTTGTATCTCGATTTATTGTGCACCCAGTTCCTGTCTCCTAGTTAGTTTGGCTTGTTCTCTATCTTTTACAAGCTTAACACACAAGTCCTGTCCCCTTTGGGAGTATTTATTTGCTATCACATGCGATGGCTGTGGGGCTTCCACCCCAAGTAATAAGTAGAACGGTGTAAATTTTGTGCTGTTATTTATAGTTGTATTGTATTTGAATACAATAAAGTCTAGATATTCATCCCAGCTTGTAAGATATTCATGTGTACATGCCGTAAGCTGTTGCCCACGAATGTTGTTCATCACCTCCACTAGTCCATTACATGCCAGATTATATACTGTGGTTTAAAAAAAATTTTATTTGCAATTTCTCTAATAATGTGGTTATGAGCTCATTGCTGAATGATGTCTTTCTATCTGTTAAAATCTGTTGTGGACATCCATACCATAATACAACATCTTTAATGGAATACGCACATGTCTCCGATTCAATTGCTTTTACTGCCTGAGCTATGACAAATCTGCTATAAAACTCTGTCATGACTAATATATATAAAGGTTTCGTTTTCTTGGATTTTGTAATGGTCCATTGGAATCTAAGGCCCATGACTTTAGTAAGGGTTGTGGTTCGATAGGTTGTAACTGCCCCATGCATTTATGATTACTCAGTTAAATTTTCTAGCAAGTAGGGCCACTCTTTATGTAGTTCTTTGTATTTTTGTTCAATGTACATTATGTCTCACTGTATTCTCCTGAAAATGGTTAGTTTTGTGTGTTGTTCTGTATTGGACACACAGGTATTTCTTGGTCATTTTAATCTTAATGTATTCATGTTCGTACACTGGTAAATAACGTGTTGCACTCTTTAACTTTATTATTAAAATTTCACATTTTCACATGTCTACACTGGTGAATTTTACTTTATTTGAATTGTTTTCCTCTATTGTTACTTGAAGCAATACAGAAACTATTGTTACTTGATACAATATGGCGATAATTTTTGCAATGACTTGAAGGGGAATAATCTCTGAATGTATTACATTTAAAATGATTTTTTTTTATTATTGCGAATGTGCTCTCTGTTCTCAGTAAAAAGATGTTTGATATCTTGCCAGTTATTGGTCATAGATTTTGCAATGGTATTTTTTATTTTTGTTTCTTTTTCAGGATTTTGATAGAAGCTTTCCGCAAGCACTCTATATATAATTTTACATTCGCTCATTTCTGTTTTTATTCTGTAATTCATATTGTTAACCTTAATACTGTTCAACTGTGCTAAAACTACTGTTGGAATTCTGCTCATCGCACCTGATAGTGTATTTAGATTTCCTTTTACTACTTTTGCTTGGAAATTAAACTCTGCTAATGCAATCGCCATTTTTTGTGTTCTGATATTGTGTTTTGCAATAGTTTTCAAATATCTAAGACTTGTGTGATCTGTCGCTATGATAAATTATCTTCCATACAAATACTGTCTAAAATAGTTACAAAGATATTTATTCGTACCTCTCTCTCTTTCTGTAGTGGACCACTTTGTTTCATTTACTGATTAACTTTTTGACACAAAAGCTATAATGTTTCTCTGCTTACTATTATCCTGTTGTTGCATAAGTACTGTCCTTATTGCAGGTTTCAATGCACCACATGCAATATTTGTGGTATTGTTTTCATCAAAATTTGTAGTATAATTGCCTTTTGTATAGAATTCTTTAATTATAGGTAAGCTTTGTTTCTTCCCACCTATATTGTGTACTATTTTTTGTGTGCTCTCCAAGCGATTCTGCTTTGTGTAATAGTTAGGTATGTACCTACACAAATAGGATGTCATACCAAGGAATATACTTACTTCCTTACTTGATGTTTCCCAGTGGTGCAATTTATTAAATACTCTTAATTTTCTCCGGGTCAGTGACAATTCATTCTATTGTTAAATAGTGGCCTAAAATTTTTAATTCTTGTTGCGGAAATGAACATTTTCTTCCATTAATTGTGACATTGAATTCTTGTAATTCCTTTACTGTGTTATGTCTATTAACTATATGTTCTATAAAAGTGTTGCCTATTATTAATATGTCATATATATATATATATATAATTGTGCAGTGTTCCACCTCAGTGTTCTAACAAAATATAAATGAATTGTGGGAAATATTGGGGTGATATGCTTAATCCCATTGACTTGCTTTTGTAATTATAGAGTCTTACTCCATCTATCATAAATTCGAGTTTGTGTGTATCTTGTTTCCTAATTGGGATAGCATGGAATCCTGAAAAGAAGTCTAATGATGTAATGTATTTTGTGTTTTGTAATGTGTTTACAATGTCCTCTCTTCTGGGGAATGGATATTGTACCATTATTAAATACTGTTTTAATTGATGAAAGTCTGTAGGAATCTACACCCACCCTTTTTTTCTAATTACGAAACTACGTGCAGTATGGAGTGATCCAATTGTCCTATAATCCTCACAGCTTCCATGTCATTAATTTGTTTTAATAATATCTCTTCCCATATTTTTGGGTTAATTCTGTGCAGTCTTATATGTATGGATTTTTTTGTCATCATATCAAATTTAATTTGATAGTTCTTAGCATCTCTTAGTTATAATATGCTGTTAGCAAATCTGTCCTGGAATTCATTGATAACTTTAAAAGTTCGCCTTTCTTATATGAGTCTAAATTTTTGTTTATTTTACCTATGGCATTATATTCCAAATCACCTTCTATTGTTTTAATTCTATTTCTGCAATATTGTATAGTGTCAGTTTGTTCATTTTCTTATACTGATATATATATATATAGTGGTACTTGTAATATTTTGTGGCTATTATTAATATTTATGATCATCATATTGTGTTTGAGAAATGCTATTACATTGTATGCTTTGATAAAGTCCACTCCTAATTAACACCCATTTTTTTTAAATTGTCAATGACTAGAAAGTTTTGTGAAAAGGTATTTCTTGCTATACTCAATTTTATATTTGTTTTTAACTTTGGTGGTTCTATTTCTTTTGTTGCCCTAGTAAAGAAAAACTTTCCTTATACAGGCTGAAGTTTTTTATACGTTATTATTGAGCTTGCTATGCAACTGTGGCTCCAACCCATGTCCAAAAGCACGCAGTGTTGTTTACCTTTAATTTTCAGTAACCCGTGCAATGTGGTTTTACATGTACCTGTTTGCACTCGTGTTGCCATGGCTTTGTTATTTCCTGGTTTGATGTTCGGAACTTCTGTTGGCTCAGCAGGCATGGTTGTGGCCTTGTATCATAATTTACATGTAGTTCTGTGTGTTTGTTTTCATTATGCCTATAACAATGGTTGTTGGCTTCCATGTTCATACACAATTTGACCGGCTGCATTCCGAATCTGTTTTTAAAATGCCTAAAACTTGCCACAACGTTTTTTTTTTAATTCGAACTCTTGGTTTGGGAATAGGTCACAATGTTTTGAATGGTGCCCTGGGTAAAAGCAGAGTGTGCAAGTTTGCTGCGCGTCACTTCACGGCCCGATAAATAATCCTGGCTGATACATCCTATGGAATTTGGTTACCTTGCATATTGCAATCGCCATGCTCTTGTTTACCAAGGTATTTTGCAGGTGCCTTCTGTGTTTCCTGTTTAGTATTCTGGCATGCTATTCTTATGCTACTTTTAAAAACTTTTCAGTTCTTGTGTTTATTTTCAGCTTCTAACATTAATTTCGCTATTTCTTCCCTTAATTGCGATATCTCCTCGTGGAGTTTTTCTTTTCCAGGCTGTTTGAATCTCTCTCAATAGCCTGATTATATTACTTTAACCCTAGCTCAACTATTTTTAAGTTACTTAGTAACTGTTCCAGTGTGTCATTATCTAACTCAATAATCTTATCAGCTATTTATGGCAACAATGATTTCCATCACTCGGCCTTGAAGAGGTACAGCACCTAAGGCTATATACAGAATAGCTAATCGGAAAAATTATCTTCTGCTTAACACCTTATAAGAAAAATGAATCACTCCTTTACTTATAATTATCAGGTAGGATTACTACTTCTATTAAATAAAATATTTCTGCTTTTATAATAACTTTTTAGCTTACACTTCAAAATAAATGTTCAAATTCCATAACACGTTATTCTTCTCCTGAAGTTTTCCATATACAAAATAGATAAGAAGAAAAAAATACTTGACATTACAAAGGCTTGGTAGGACATGGGACCTTCTACTTTCACAAGTTCCGTTACTTTAAAGTTTCTCTATTTTGCTGAGATTCTTATTCAAGAATGTCTTACTTTATTTGCTACCCTAAGACTTTGCAGACTCCACAACAATCATTTAATACTTTCATAACATTAACCAAATTAACCATGAGGGGAAAACTTCAAAGTCAAATTTTAAATAATTATTGTTATGTCTCTTCCACGAATATTTAAACACTTCATTAACAACTCATAGACCTTCTGAACATAGTTACATAATTATTCTTAGTGCCATTGACTTCATCTCTACCACCTGTCTTAAAATTTAGAAATCATAAGCTGTAACTGCCTAATTCAAACTAAGCCTAACCAATACTGAAGCCTGGGAACCATATACAATAAATTACACAAGCATGGTTTACTTAACTTTTCGTTGCTACATGCTGTAGAAGTCCGTAAGCTCCTCTGGCCTATACTGAAGACTTCTTTCCTCATAACCAAGTCTCCCACACGACCACCTCAATTCACAGACCGATGCCAATGCTCATGTGGTAGCACATCCTCACTGGACCTACGCACTATGCTCGGCTGTTGCTGGGCGGCGGTTGGCGAAAACACAACCAATGCTGCCTCCGTCTCACCTCACGGTACTCCAGCCTACCTATATCTCACACCTCGAGTGCTGTAGAGCCATCCACAGCCATCCTTGCACTGTGCGCCCTCAGTGATTTCATGCATCACACCACAACACCACTATCTGCTTTGCGGGCCCTCGCATCTCGTCAGCCATTGCGCACGTGCATACAGCCTCTGGCCTGACTGCCCAAACAGAGGCCCAGGTCAGCATGACTCACAGCAGAGATGCATGCTCGCTAGAGCCTCAGTCATACTAAGCCCTAACCCAGCCATAAGGCTATATGTAGGTGAGTATTTTAACATTTTCAATAAAAGCTAAGTTAAAACAAACACCAAAACCCTGCTATAATTTAAAAGCCTAAAGGTCAGAACTGATAGAACACTAACAAATACTGGATGACTCAAAACTAACTGAAAGAACTTCCAATATAAATAATGACACACTTCCGAAAAAAGACATTAAACCCGATAAGAACAGCAACAAAAAGAAAGATTACAGTCTAACACCAATCTGAAAAAATAGCCAAAACAAAAATTTCTTATACCTCAAAAATTACACCATGACAGTATAAATGGCCGGCTGGCAACCATGTTGTGAAGTCACCCGACCTCCATCTTGGATGTTGGTGACCTTGACCCATTACCTTGACCCATATGTCACGATCACGACCTTGAATGACGAACACAAAACTATTCCAAAAATTATCACAAAAAATTCTAAAAAGACAAAACATTTACAAGTCGAGGAAAATATCACATTGATGACTCCGACCACCTTGTTGGATACCAGTGACTTTGTCCCCAGTGACCTTGTAAACATAAACTCGAGAAAAATGAAGAAAATCGAATAAATTAATAAAAGTTGGTGAGCATAGGATATTACTATGATATCGGTGAACTTGACCTTTGAGCTTGACCACATTGACTTTTGATTTTGCACCCAAAATATTACAAATAATTTAAAAAAAGGCCCAAAGAAACTAAAACTTTCAAAAATTATAAAATTATAAAATAATAGAAAGTATTTATGTTAAAAATGCATAAAAAATTTAATTTCGAATGTTATAGTATGGAAGGGATGGGGGGACTGGAACTGGCCAGCCAATTATGTTACATTACCCAATCACCACATTGAATTCAAGTGACCTTAAACTTGACCTTTGACCTTAACCCAATGACCATGACCTCGAGCCCAAAAAATTTACAAAATTCGCAAAAAATTTAAGAAGTTCTAAAATTGTATAGAATATTCATTCTAAAAAAAATGTAATAAATTTATTAAATATTAATTTAAAATCTCTATTTAAATGTTTATTAAAAAACTTACATTACTGGAGGTTCCTTCAGTATCATGTCTAGCAGATGGCTGACCTCATTTCAATCAATTACAGTGTATTAAAATTCCCCTCCCCTTCCCCCACATCTTTGCTCATGTTATCAAATACACTCGACCCACCGTATTCGTTTTCTCATTTGTCATTTCTTTACTTTTTCATTGCCTAGGTAATGTTAGTGTGTTAATTATCGAATTTGTTGCCAGAGGAGCTGTCGATTTAACCACTATATTGGTTGTTGTCGACCTTCACATTAACCCCAATGATATTGAACTCGAAAAAACCGAGAAAAAAATCTCAGTCCATACAATTGTCCATTACTAGCTCGTCACAACAAGGGGCAATACTGACTAACCATACTAGCCAATGACTGACTCCACCCAAGACTTACTCCATCCAAAACTGATTCCACCCAAGCTAACTCCACCCAAGACTAACTCCTCCCAAGACTAGTTCCTTATGAGATGATTTATCCCAAGACTAATTCCTGACGAGGCCAGTTCCTGCAAAACTGGCTAGAGCAACCAACAAGGCGAAACTGCCATACCACCCACCTGAACAACAAATGATTATGGGCTATATCGAAAAAAGTCTCTAATAAGAGACTGATAGCTAACCACTTCTCGCTAGATCTTTGAAAAATTTCGCAAAACATTCCTACCATAGTTGATCATCCAAAGTGTGGTAATAACCCACCCAGTTAACTTACCAGGCCAGATGCACAGGCCAACTAACTACTTGAGCAACATTCCTTAAAAATATTCCCCTTATTTTATTCGTTCGCCATTTAAAACTCATCCATTTTAAATGACCCGAGAAAGGCATAATACTTCAGGGAGAATCATAGCCCATCTTGTGTACACACTCACATACATTTTATTTAAAAGAGACTCTCACAATCTATTGTTTACACCAGTGAACTAATAAGTCTTTCAGAGAAGGAGAAGGGACTGTTTAGTAAATTAAACACACATTACTATGAATATATAAATTTTATTTTTAAACTTATTATATAAATTCTATCTTTCTATTTATTTTAGACATTCGATCTTTAAATTTCTCAGATGTTTCAGATCGTGGTTTGTAGCCAACACTCTCATCTGATATAATCCCGATCCTTCAGTTCATAGACGATTGAAGATGTCTCATCTATGCTTGAGAGATCCATGCATTTTTTTGGAGGTAAATCAAATGCCTGAGTCTATCAACTTGTTCATTCGTGTCTTCGGAAATTGTGTAACGAGCGTTCTCTATGCTTTCTGCCTTCTTCACACCACTAGTCGAAGGAAATTCGTTAGTGAAATATGTGGGAAATCGAGAGAATCATCATCCTTCTCATTAAATACTTAATCAACACTGCCATCATAGTCATCATCAATGCTGCCACCATGATCATCTTCAACTTCTGTTGCATCCTCAATATCAAGTTTACATTTCTTTGAAGAAGTCTCATGGTCATCATCAGTATTTAGAGCCGACGACAGTTTATTTTGAAATGTTATCGATTTCATGTGAAAGTCTTGCAAGTGTACATACTCACGAACTGGCTCTACTGCATTCATTCCATCTTGAGCACTAACTGTCTCATCACTATAGCATGAAGAATCAGTACCCACCGATGCAGCAGGGGATATTGACAACACTTGCTGGCTCTCAAAAGACGAATCCTTGCAGTTATTGATGTGGATCTTCAATTTATCACCTTGCATAAACTGCATGCATCCATTATCATAATTCTGCATAATGAGAGTTCCTTCGTCGTCTGCGAACATTTTATCAAGTGTTTTAACAGGAGGTAACGAAGTCAAAACAAGCTGTCTCGAGTCAAGCAAAGACATCACATTTACACGTACTAGCATGTCACTTTAAATTATCACTTCTGCCAAATGTATTACAACCTTTGGTACATGATAGTGATTTGGAATTCAGTCCTTTTAAACACTGGTTTTTCATATTGACGAGCATTGCAGCTTTTGTTGAAGATCTTTCCACTGTAGCAACATATGTATCTATTTGGCCTAGCTATTGCTCTATCTGTATATACTTTCTAGCATATTTCATCAGTGAAATTTAGTCATTTTTATGCATCCATTCAACCAGGTATTTTATATAGTTCCTTGACCACATAACCATGCAATTACATCTTCAAAAATTCTTCCAGGCATTTCTTCGCTCAGCTTGAACTCATGGTCTCACTTAAAGCAGACAACTAACTACTAGCCCCCTAACAAGACCGACCAATTATATGACTGACCCCTCATTGTGGAGTGTGAGGAGATGATTGTTTTGTTTCACAGTGTCGCTTTCGACACATTCGCCTCAATATGATTCACCTGCCTATTAACTCAGTTGTCTTAATTTATCTTTCTAATGACGATATATTGCACAATATGGGTAAGATGCTGTATTGAGAAATGTATTCACGAATAAAACTTGGATCTATGCAGGGCGTGTAATTTTTTCAAAATTGACATCTCAGTGTAACTCCATTTTCCTTTTATTTGATGGTAGTCGGTATTGTATCCACACGCATGATGTCTGTACATGTGCTCGCTGTAGTCCTGTAAAGCGACTCTACCATGGTGTGCTGTGTTGTTATCAAAATAAATTTGTGTGATTCGGAATACTTCAGCGCACATGTCCCATTTTGCAACAAGTAATTCTACAGTGACTTTGTTTCACATACATATTCGGTTCAAACTTTCTCTATGTTTAATAATGTCGGAAGCGAAATTGTTACAGTAAAGTATGTTACTGAACCCAATTAGCTGCCACCATTTGTTGAGGCAACATGGCCAAAGATAATGGAAAACTTTGTAAAATTTATTTGACTATGAATTTACTAAAATTATCTAATATGAGAGCTGAAAAAGAAAGGCAATTAAGAAAACTGGATTTTAAACTAGTGCAGAATTAATTACAAAGATTTTTTAAAGCTGCATATATATTTAAAAAACAAGTTTTTCAGTAATCTTCGCGAGTAATAAACAGTTACAGTATTTTGTAAAAAAAAAAATATGGATATTTGGTGATATATTGGGGCTCGGCTCGTGTGTTATTCCATGCATTAAGTATATTTGAGAAATATATTTTTGTACTGTGTATTCGCTGAGTTACTGTGATTATGTTATTTGAACCTAAATGAACTGTTTGGTTATTCGACGACATTTATTCTCAAAAATCATTTTTTGACGAAATTTTGTCAAGATATGTAATATAAAATACTGTCGTAATCTATCAGGCAACTGAATAGTTCTTGGGAGCGAAATTATACGGATTTTAAACAAAAATATCATATAACACTGAAATAATAATAATAATCTTCCGAATTAAGGTAGGGTAAAATTGTGACTGTTGTTTAATCACTTAGCAGTTTGTCTGAAAGTAAATGTCTAAAGAGATATAGACAGAGTGCTAATCAATACATATGGTTATAGGTTTGCTTAGAGTAATAAACAATTAATTCAAAATAAATTTAACTAATTTTATAATTAGTAAATATAAATCACAGTTGCAATTAGTACATATTAGTCACAATTGCATTATATTATCCAAACAAAATATTAATATTGTAACAACTATATTCAGAATAGTAATGTTAATTAACCTACATTACATTATCTGTTACAGGTCATTGACGAAAATGATTCCTATGAATATGACCGCAGTGAAACTACTCGTATTGCTATTCGGCCAAAATATACTCCAGCCGAAGAGAAAATACAAAATGAACTGAAAGACATGCAAAGGAGAGAAGAAGAGTTGAGGTACATTGGAAATTGTTTATTTATTAAATTAATTATTTTCTGTTGATTGGTGTTTGCCAAATAGATTTATATGAATGTCACAAGAATTAATTTACCCTCCAGATCATTTTGTACTAAGCTTATGATAAACTCATCAGATGACGCATCACTTAGATACAATTCGAATTTATATCCTCTCTGATACAATTGTTAGATGTATGAATAATGCCCAAGTCTGGCCTAGGTCGTGGATGAAAAAAAATACTCCACATACTTGATGAGTAAACAGGAGCAGTAAGTTCATTATTGCAGTTAAAGAAAGCTCTCTTTCTTAGCTCATGATTTTATACCAGGCTCTTATACTTGTCTCGTGCCGAAATAATTTGTCGAGTACATTAGTCTCCTTAGCCATACCAAATGGTTACTTGTCCCTGCTGTAGGCTGTTCATGGTAAAATGAGAACTTTTTTAAAACCCTAGCTGCTTAAGATCTACTTGTATGAACGTTATGTATTCTTCCGCCTTCTGTTAAATTATCATTGCCATGGGCCACATCACTTTATTCATGCATCGGTCAAGTATAACTATGAAATTTTTAGGGAAGTAAATATTATACAAATCAGCTAATTTTCACACTTTGATGCTTTAAAAAAAAAAAAAACAGAAACGAAAGAGATAATTTAAGTTATCACAAATTATTACCTTACACTTTTTATTCGACGCTAATATATGGAACTATTTTCCATCCTTCGTTGCCAACTTTACTGGGCCAATGTCACTCAGTGCACCCATTAAAATATATGCGTTCTGGGGCAGTGTCGTTTTTCTAAGGTTTATTTCAAAAGTGTTCACTTTATCGTGAACAGCCTTGACATGAACATTTCCTTGCGAACTTAAAAATAAATAAGTCCCATTTACTAACATATAGAGTTCCACACTCCCATCATGTAGTTTTTATTATTTCCATTTCTGTGGCATAGTTTTCGTTGAATGTGATTTCCAACCGAGCTTGTCCATTCATGCCGTAGCACGGTTGACATTTTTAGGTCGTGTGAATTTCAGATACAGCCAACTACAATGAAAATGAATTTTCACAAATGGTTTTTGTAGCCATTCCTTGCAAATGGCGTATCAGTAGCACAAATTGAACCTTCCCAACTCTTTGCTCATTAAGAGTAGTTCCCTAAAATAACAACTACAGTTTACAAAAAAATAGGCCAAAAATAACTTAGAATGTGCGTTCAGCTGTCAAGAATTTAAAACAGAATATGTTTCAAAATTTTGTAAAAATAAAATATGTCTACTTCCACTAGAGACAGTAATCATTTACAAGTTTACATGCATGGAAATAATGAAGATTATTTATTAGTTTTAGTTTTGTACCTACCCATATGGTATGTATTAATTTAGTATACCATTAATATTTTGGTAAAGAAGGGGGTAGATATATTTTTTCTGATTAGTTAATAATTAGGCTTCACAGGCTGTGGAGGGTACAGATTTATTTTCAATAGGTAATGCATGATGTCACAGTGGGTTGGGGAATTCCTGTGTTCTAGTGCAATGGTCGAAGAAAAAATGTCCTACTTTGGTTAGCTGGCAGCATTTAATGTGATTGTGTGTACATTGGAGCAGTGATTGTGTGAAGCAGGCATGGCTGCAGAAGTTGAATTAATTTACTGGCGCCCTCAGTAGTTATTACGACCGTCGACTACCAGCTCAGTCTCCCAGATCTCACCTGTGATATCACAGCTAACATATCTACTTTAGGGGGGAGACAAGACGAATTTGGTGCCCCCTGGATTTCCAGCACCCTGTTTTCCATTACAGCTCATTCAGCCTCTCTTCCTATTTTAGTTTAGGTTAGGTAAAGTAAGCTTTATGTCAAACAAAAGATAACTCTCATAACATAGCCACAGTACTATCTAATCACATATGTGTGACCATGGGATTATGCCAGAAGGTCAATGTGAAGGCAACTGATCAATATCACTATCATAAATAACATATTGTTACATAATAGTGTTGCAATTTCACTCTAAGTCAGCGGACTTATCCGGGTTCGTTAAGAAATGGGGGTGTAATAAAATAAAAGAGTTAATTATTATTTCCTAATTTGCTGTCGAAAACCACAAACAAAATCTTCTCGACTCAACATCTCACAATTGCTATCATATGCTGCTCACAATTAATGCATTCAGTGAATACAATTTACAACTATATCAAAGAAATTAATGCAATTAAATAATTAAAATCAATCCCAATTAACAGTGTATCAAAACAAATAGAATTGATTTATAAAATATATGTACATATTTGACAGTTCGAATATTTACAATAAAATCAATATCACATGTTCTTACCTTCCAACTCAGTTCAGTCCAGGTCCCACCAGTCCAGAAGTTTCTGGAGTTGTTCGATCGTCCTTATGCACAGTAGCCTTATCTCGTCGGGTATCATGCCCTCTCGTCCATTCACACCACAAACACATCCGCCATTATCTCACAATCTTCCGTTGTCGTCTGTCCTCTTCATCGATGTCCCTCGCTGCACCAGACATCGCCCGATTGCCGTGCTTTATCTTAATGGCTTCCAAAAAGTAATACTGACCCTCCAGCCGTGGTTCTATTTATATTGTCTTCGGCAATAGCCGAGAAATTTCTCAAAATACCGCACTGCGCCGAGGGTCCTAATTCCCAGAATATTCTTGTGCATCCAAGTCGTCGACTCAGACAGGGGTGGGATAGGCTGTGATACCAGCCAGGATGGCTGTCAGTCATTCCCGGCTGCTCGGCGATAGGACTACAAGCAAGTCTGCCTGGTCGAGGGAGAGTCGAGGTGAGTTATCCCTTACAGAACCGGTTCTGTGCGTAGTGCCCGCGCCCCATGCAGCAGTCGCCTCGTAACAAAGGGTCAGCATTGTGATGTTTATGTAGAATGCACATTAGCATGTAAACTGTCAACACATAAAGGTCCAGCATCAGCAAAAACTACACAAGCTGTGCCTTCAAAAGTTTCAGTAATGGAAATTGTCGACCTGCTCGAGTCATTCTACAAGGAGATCACTTCAGGTTCGTTAAACTTTTCTGCTTCCATGCCAGGCTTACTCTCGCATTCCCAATACGGCCAAGTACCCTCCACTACAGTGACCCTTGTTTAAAATCCTTGTTTTGTTCAAACTAAGCCGGCGAACATATCGTGACAAAAAACTGTCGGACCTCCATAATCTCACCACATGCCGCCTCGGTAGCTCAAACATATCTCCTCGACCGTCAAAGTGTTAACCCCCTAACCACCGCTACCAGCGCCCTCAAACGGCAGCTCCTGCAACAAAAACATTACGAAAACTTTAAAATACGAAACAGATTAAAACAAATAGTATATATTTAGGAAAATACAATACTTTTGTAAATACAAAATACTAAATATAAAATACACTAATAAGTTATAAAAACTGTTCAACACTGGTACATAACCAAACATCATAAAGAAATAATCCTAGTTGCAAACATAGTAAAAAAACTGCTACCAACTTCGGAAAAAAGTCTCTAGATAAGTAAAAATACAACTAGTGACGATCTACTCGTCACAACTGTCTCTAATGATCCATTGCCAATTTCTTGTTGTGCAGTAATAAAGGTAAAATTTTTACATTTTACTTGGATGGTAAAATGTCTCGTTGCTGACGAGTTAAGCCTAGATTGCATTATTGGAGCATATTTTATGAGAAAAACTGGTATAGTCTTAGATGTTCAAGAGGAACACCTTTTTAAATTTTCCCCAAAATAGAACATTTCTTTTGCAAATAGTCACTTTGCTAACACTACCTCCGAAATAATTCTTGGTTGTGAAAACAAAGTTTTAGCAAACCCTTTTGGCCATTTGTCTCCATTATAGTAGAATTAGGCCTTACAAAAATGTTGGACTATGGAATTAAATTACTTGATACGGATCCAGTAAAGTCAACCGTGATGTTTGACCCCTCCTAAAATGGAATTATTGAGATTGCAGGTCCAGGACCTGATTGATAAAGGTGTCGTAGAACAGTCTATGTCACAGTAAGCTAGTCCAGAGTTACTTGTACCATACCTAAAGGAAAACAATGTATGGTTATTGGTTAGTGTAAGTTGAACAAGAAAATTGAAATTGAATCTGTGTCATTATCTGACTTGCATTCCGTTTTCCATTTAGTTCAGTAAGGCAAAATTGTTGACTATCATTGATTTGAATGCTGTGTATAACCGGATACCTTTAAGTAAAGAACCTAAACCCATAACCAGTTTTTGTGTGCCATGGAATTTATATAAATTGACATGTGTCCTTTCGGTTTGGCAACAGGTACCCAGGTACTAGGCTTTTAGCCCAAATTTTTCATTACATAAAATTTATGTTTGTGTATAACTATCTTGATGATTTAGTCGTTTATTCAGAAAGTTTTGACCAACATTTAAAACATTTATAAGAAGTGTTTTCATGTTTGAAAAAGCCAGGATTGACTGTGAACCCTGCCATGGTTATATTTGCTATACCTGAAATTTCCTTTTTGGGCCACAAAATTTCCAGTTAGGGCATTTCCATTGACCCAGAAAGAACCAACCCAGTTAAAAATGTTCCCCTACCCAGGGATGCAAAGGGCATAGTACGTTTCATTGGTATGGTCCAGTTATTTAGGAAGTTCATTCCTCATTTGGCAGAAAAGGCTGCGCCTCTTAATCAGTTACGCAAGAAAAACACTAAATTTGAGTGGAGTGCTGACGAACAGAAACCTTTTGAAACATTAAAGTATGATATCACTAATCCTCCAGTATTGCACGTAGCTGATTTTTCCAAACCATTCATTATGCAGCCCGATGCCTCAAGTTTGGCTTTTGGGGCGGTACTTTTGCAGGAAATCGATGGTGTATGCCAACCCATAGCTTTCACTTCACGAACATTGACCCCTCAGGAAACGAAGTCATCTACTACCTATGAGTTAGAGTGTTTAGCCGTAGTTTTGGTGTTGATAAATTCCTTGAACATTTTGAACATGCTTATTATTTATTGGAAACTGACAACCAGACTTTATCTTGGTTGTTGGAATACCCATATCAATTAGGGAAAATAGGTCGCTGGGTGATGAGAATTTTTTCTTTAAAATTTAAGTTCAAACACATTAAAGGTACATGGAATGTTGTAGCAGATGGGAATTCGCCCATGTTTGAAGGAACTAAAGTGTTAGACGAAACTGAGAATTTAATATGTTACAACCTTTTGACTGAATTCCCTTTTGTCTTTAACAATATAAAAACCTATCAGGAACAAGACCCAGAATTTAAAGTCATTATTAAAAATTTGTAGACTGGAACTGAACAAAAGCCATATTCTTTGTCTAAAGGTGTCCTATTTTATACTTCTCGTAACAGGAAACACATTGTTTTGCCTAATGTTTTAAAACCAATGGTATTTGAACATTTTCATTCTTCTCCTGTTGGCAGGCACCTAGGAATTTGCAAAACTATTGAATACATCAGAAAACATTTTATTTGGAAACGAATGGATTTTCGAAATTGCTGATAAGAGTAAAAATGTGTACCTTGTGTGCTATGGGTAAACCAGCAAAAAATACTCATTTAGGTTTCCTCACTTCTGAAGTAGCCGAGAGACCGATGCAAAAGTTGATTAATGATTTTTTTGGACCCCTGTCCGATAGTAAATCTGGCCATAACATGCTATTGGTATGTGTAGATGCTTTTTCCAAATTTGTGTGGTTAGTACCCTTAAGAAAGACTACTGCATTGACTACCATACATGCCCTTTAGGCTAATATTTTTCAAAATTTTGGTATTTCTTCCTCCATAGTCTCTGATAATGGTTCTCAATTTACATCAAAACATTTTAAGAAGATGTGTTTCTCTTTTAGAATGAAACATATTACCTTGCCCCTGTACAACCTTCCTCCCTCGCATACAGAGCATTTTAATAGAAACCTCCATTCTGCTCTCATTGCTTTCCATGAGAAGGATCAGACGAACTGGGATAGGAATTTGCATTGGCTCCAGATGGCTTTTAACTATGCTCGACACGAAGTTCACAAATCTGCTCCATTTAAGTTAATGTTCACATACCTGCAACAACCCATTGTCCAGTTTGTGAAAATTGAGTGACATAAGGGAAATTTGGGCTTCTACCCTTAAAAATTCTAAAACTGCCAGTGAGAGGACGCATGAGCGGTATAATGTAAATAGAACTCAAAATTCATTTAAGGTGGGTGAGTAAGTTTTGTTGAGATCTCATCCTACTAGTAATGCAATATATAAGAGAATGGCAAATGTGTCATTTCGTGTGGCTGGTCCTTATCGGATCCAGTGGATTTGACTACTTTTACTGCCAAACTGGTTGATACTGAAACTGGAGCTTGTGTTACGCATGCACATATCTCCCATTTAAAGAAATTTCAACCACAAGTTTCGACTTAGTTGGTTTTGACAGTGTTAGGGTACTGCAAGCCCTACCTGCCATTCATGGTGGATTACTCCGAAGTAATATAGAAAATGAGTAATAATAAATTAGCAATGAGTAATTAGAAATAAGTCATGGTATTATACCCTGGCTCGATCTCGGTAGTGGACTGAATACCCATCTGCCAAGAGTTTTCGTAGGGTCTTCTATTCATGGTGAATTACTCCGAAGTAATATAGAAAATGAGTAATAATAAATGAGCAATGAGTAATTAGAAATAAGTCATGGTATTATACCCTGGCTCGATCTCGGTAGTGGACTGAATACCCATCTGCCAAGAGTTTTCGTAGGGTCTTCTATTCATGCTTATGTTTATCTGTGTTGTTTTACAGGCCTAAATCCAAATAAAAATCCATGGTGCTAGTATTTAAGAATTTTTATTGTACAAATTAGTAAAATATTGTTTTACTGAGGTTACTTATGCATATTAATACTTTTTTTCTTTTTTTTTTTTTTTGTAAATGTTATCCTTTGGGAGAATTTTCTGGGCAGTTTTAGGATTCCTAGTACTGGGTTAATATGGTTGGTAGTTCTTGTGGGATATTATGCTGTAAGATTTTTTTTTAGAAAAATAAATATAAAATTTGAGTATTTCATTGGGAGGTCTCATCGCTTTTTCAGTGTATATCTTTTGTTATTGTGCACCAGTGACCTTGCTCTGTGCCTATGGTTTATTTTGCATTTCGATTGCAGAGCGCACCCAACTCCTTCCCACCCTCCTGTCCCCTCCACTGAGTTATCCGAGAGAACTGTGCTGGTGACCTTACCTCCTCGTACTGCTGAATATACTGGATAAATAGTGAATTAGTAGGTCCTTGTTAATTATGGTATTTTAGGTTTTAATTTTTGCTCTAACCTTTTAAAAGTATTTTTGTGGTAGTTCACAATCGCAGGGGTACTTAAGCTTTGAGGGAGGGAGTGTTGTTCCATGCTGTGGCATACTGTCTCACCATTTTTTTTTCTTAAATTGCTTTTCAAGCAATTTAATTTGTTTTTTTTTGTAAAGCCTGTCTTTTTATATATTTTTTTCCTTGTTCCTTTTTGGGACACCTCCTTTTGTCTTAAAGGTATTTATTTTATTGTGTAAAAGTGATATATTTATATTCTACCAAATTAAATAAGTGTAGGCTGTATGTTATATTGTCCTTGTAAATGCCATCAACGGCGGTGAAATGTTAGTCTTTGTTTTTTTTTTAAATCCTGTTTGCTAAGCGCTTAACGAGTATTCTTTTAATGATACTCTATAATGTGTTCCTTGTCTGTCTGTCTCCTCTCACTATAGGTAGCAGCACTAGTGTTAAATAATGTTCGTTTTTCATTATTACTTTTTGTTATTTTTATTATGTTCACTATTCTGTAATTGTGTACACGGTAATCTTACAATTTTATTTTTAATTTTGGCCTAATTTGCACCCCATCTTGTTTTGACACTGTTTAAGAATGTTGAAATTGATAATTAATAATTTCTGTTATTTTCCACTGTACTTCAGCTTCGCGATATGGCCTTTCGATACTTATCGATTGAACATGTCGCGACTTTTGGAACATTGCCAGGCACCTTTGTGCGTAAAGGAATGCGTTGACTTTGTCTTGTTCACTTTGCCTTCACGCCAGGACATAATCCATTACATTTTGGTTGCGATGTTTTCGGTTTCAACATGGTTTAGTTCATTTCATTTACCACCTAGTGCGGTTTACCTTTACCAGTGCTTAGCAATTTCCTGATGTGAACCACTTCCTGTACCTGCCTTGTGCCATGGGCGAGTGAACCAGGAGCTGAGTTAGGGGAGTGTCGTGTATCGCAGCCTGGGCCACCACTCATTTTCGGGTCAGATCGACGTCTTATATTTGGCATGTGAATTTCCAACTCGCGCTCGTTTTTCTGCACGAGAATGCCGCCCGAAAAGACTTGGGCTAGTTCCGCCTGCATCTTTTAAAGAAAGATGTGTGGACTACAACCAATTCCTTAATTGTATTAACCTTTAAAGATAATTTTAACAAAGACCAAAAAAAAAGGGGGAATGTAATTTTTTTTTAATTATTCGTGATGCTCATGTTAGTGCAGTCAATAAGTGTATGTTAAATGACATTCAGCATTGTGCTATTGAATTTGTAATGTGTTTTGTGATGCCAAATTCAAATTTTTTTAGTACATCAAAAGGTATGAAAACAGGCCACTGATCCAACCAAATCACTATATGCAAAATAGGTTACCCCAATAATTTTGTCCTTTGCCATTTGCCAAACAAAAAAACTAATGGTTAAAAGGTGAAAAAAGGGCTCAATACCAATACTGAAATTTTCTTTTTTAATGATGACTGTAATTTTGTTTATATATGCCCCCTTTCCCCCTTTTTTTTAGGCTTTGTGTTGTTCTGTGCACAATCGAAAAGCAATAGAAAATTGATAACTAAAAAGGTTACATTATCTTGTTATTGTTTATGATTATGGCTCTTCCACTGAACTTATAACATTTCATTGCATACTTTTACTCAATTGCTGAATATAAATGGTGAGGTTCTCATATTTTTTAAACGGGTAATGCCTGCGCTAGTGTGCCTGATATAGAAACAAGGTAAAATATAACGTTCTTTTTTAATATTTATCTTTGTGCTGGGCACTCTTATGTTGAACGCTTTTGTGTAGTACTAAAAGATCACATTTGTAGCGGAGAATATTGCTTCATCGTTCTCCCCTGGGACACCTTGGTGCTTAGGTTAGAAGCCTTCGGCTGGGACGATTCCCTTTTTGGCGATTTCTGAGCTCTTTGATTTGGGCCCCAAATTACGAGTACCGAGGAGCGGCTCACTCGTCAACTAACAGAATATTGCATTATTTTTAACATTTCATTAACGGCTTCCATTGTATTTTTTTTCTTCTAAGTATCGATCAAACTTTAAACCATGAAGGAAGCGGCCGACCACTGCTGGCACACGTGGTGTCCATGCGGCCACGGAGACTTCATCCTCCCACCTCTTCTCTCTTGTTGCTTCCCAGCCACCTGCTGCGGAGGGGAAGGGATTTTACAAAAAAAATGTTCTCCGAATAACCAACAGGGAATCAGTATGATTTAATATGATCCAGGCCAATTTATTTTTAATGTAATTGGACGTCAATAAATGAGTAGTTGTGTATTAAAGAACCTACGCAACATTCCCAGGGCATGGAATATGTAGATAACATATGGAATATGGATGGGAGCCTCGCCCCGCCCTGAATATATATATATATATATAGAGAGAGAGAGAGAGAGAGAGAGAGAGAGAGAGAAAGAGAGAGAGAGAGAGAGAGAGAGATAAAAGGGTTGGGGGCTACTTTCCTACTCCAAAGCGAGGGTCAGAGGTTTTCGTTGGCAGCGTAGTGGGCACATTCGTAATAGGCACGCTACATGGTTGCACATGCCTTTGTTGCGAAGCGTTAGGACAACTAAACATTCGCTGCGGCGATCCGGTGGACAACTGCGCGAACATCACCGAGAAGCGAACGGTTATTGCGGACTGTGGTCGTAGTCAATAGCAAAATACACCTTCGCGATTCTAGAAACAAGCGCACTTGATTGTGTTGCATGTGTGTGCTATCACGTGACAATACGGAACAAATACAAACTAGTACCGACAGAATTACTTTCCAAGAAGATTAGCTGGCCAAGCTACAGCACGTCTACGCTGTAAACTTTGTAATACTTATTCGAGAGTGTTGCTGATAACTGGGGAATGAACTGAGCGCCACGACCATAAGGGACAACACAAGATTTAGAAATTCTAAATTATAACTGGGAACAGATTACCGAAATAATGAACTGTACTACAAGCCCGGTGAAAATATTAATAGCAAACATTACTATTTTTTTTCTACAATAAGACTCTTATACGTAACAGGTTATGTATACAGAAAAACTATGATTGTTAAAGATAATACCAACATAAAAATAGATGTTGACTTTAACCAATCTGTTCAATCAGGTACTATTTGTAATGCTTGTTAGATATGATAAAGAAATGTGATGTATGTTTAAACAGCGATAATTACTGAAGAACTATAACATTTGTATTATCAGATAAATTTTTTATATATAATTGATTTTATACTTAAATAAATATATATGCCTATGTACATAAAAACAAATAACTAAAAAATTTATTATTAACAAATTAAATCAAAATTAAAAAACAAATAATGTAAAGATCTGTTAGAAATAAGTTAATGTAAACCTAACAAAAGTTTTATTATGAATATCGATTTGTTAATTACAAATGGTATATAATTGCTACTAGCCTTGATAATTATTTTAAGGAAATTTCACCTTGGAGATACAGAAAGTAATTTATGATAAAGATGAAATATTAATTTAATCATATATGTAGTATAATGGTAAGAAAATAAGATTAGTGCATTTTTTATTAACATGAAAGAATTTTATTTGGAGATTAAAGTTTACAAATGTTTTTCCCCATTCTTTAATTTATTAATATTTGGTTCTAGATAAAAAAATTTAAAATTTAAAAGTTTTAGTTTGATATTTTAATTAATTTAATAATAATTTTTTCAAAAGGTTTGGAATATAAAAGTTACATGATCTTCAAAACAAATAAAATAACTCACATTTTAGAATTATTGTTATGAAATATTGGTACATTATTTTATTTAATATAGTTTTGCCAGACAAATATTTAGAACTTGCGAAGAAAGCTGATTTAGATCAAATTAATATAGTTTTTCATTCCCTTGTTTTTAAAGGAAAGGAATATAAAATTTATGAGACACGATTTTAAAGTAAGAAAGAATTTTGTGTTGATAATGATGATTATTTAAGTTTTGAGCATTGGTAATTTCAATTTGGAAAACTTTAAACCTTAATAATGCAAATATTAAAATATTTAAACGTTAAGATTTCAATCTTTAAATTTTATGACCTAATGTAATTTAAATGTTTAAACCTTAATAATTTTATTTAATCTTTGAATATATATTAGTTTCAAACTCTTTAGTTTTCTTAATAAGTCAGGAATGAAGATAAAGTAAATCAATTGGCTAGATATCTAAATGAAGTTTTTCAATTCATAATTACAATAGTTAATACTATAAAGGATTTATCGTCGAATTTTGCCTAAAACATTAATTTTTAGTGATTATTTCATTTTCTGTGCTTTTGAAATTCATTGTCGAAGCATGGTTAAAATATCTAAATAAAAAGCGACAACTAAGGCGTTTTATAACAATTAACGGGAAAATCGGGTCGTATAAAGATAACTTGAAGTCTAATTCGGGGATATAAAATGATGCACTCCATATAATCAAAGGAAACAAAAGAATTTCCCCATCGATTTGATTGGATGCAAAAATTAACGAGCATGATTGAAAAATTTGATAATGAAAATAGGATAAAATTAAATTAAAAACTTACGGGTTAAATAGCGTGAGTTGTTGGAGGACTAATCTTGGTAGTATTCTAATGTGTTCTCCACAATTCCGGTTAGAAGTCAATACTTTTGCCGAGTTTCTTACCTCTGCAGAAAATAATCATTCCACTCTTCTAACATGTATATAAGCTTAATATTGTGAGTGATAATTTTGGGAGCTAAACGATATGACTTATAGTTTTTCCACCAGATTATCAACTCGGTGTGCGCCCAGCTGGCACGAAAGCAGGCTACGGAGCGACTTCACTCGTCCGGATATAATCAAAGGAGATAGAAAAATATGACTTGTGATAATTTGGAGTCAGGTTTATCAAAAGTATAACACAATATTCTGAATGTGTTGCAGGTTAACTCCCTAATTTTTCATAAAGAGTGTCACAGTAATAAAAATAAGAGTCATATCTAAGAATGTGCAAATTTTAAATTGGCGTGAACTAAAAGGAAATTTCTATATTCATGCAGGATGTGAAGCATCGTATATGGCCACCTGCAAACAGCACTTATGTGACTCAGCCACGAGTGGTCTCGTTGAAAATACCGTGCTTTCGTCCCTTTAACACAATATTCTGTTCTCATAGGATTAAGCTTTAGCTTATTTATAATGCACATAAGCTGTGCCGATTCAAGGTAATAGCTTACATTCCCAATTAAAGAGCTGCAGTAACGAGCCTGGGCGAAGCAAATCCATGCAGCTGGAGATATTTCGCATATAGATAGTTTCATTATGGCAGTGCTGGCCGTATATATTTATTAGAGAAAAAAAGCAGTGGCCCAAATACACAACCTTGAGAACCCCTAGTTCATCGTTGGTAGCCAATAGCAAGTTGATAAATTTATTGTACTATCTAAATTATCCGTGTTCGAATGCTTTGATCGTAGAAACTCAACTACACTTGAATTCTTGCCACAGACATGCATTTCAGTAGTCGTAATTATATAGGTAGGCTACTGCTTTTGATTCCGAAAACGTTTTCCACGCAGAATAAATAAAGGAAAATGTCTCAAATTCCTGTTCGTGTATGATAAAATGAATTTAACTTTCAAGCACAATTGAATTTTAATAACAACAGTAATTCGAAAGTTAAATGTGACGCCGTGTCAGCTGACAAGTGACAAGCAGTGCCATACATAGATGGCGAATTTTGGTACTAGATACGCAGAGTGGGTTATATCCCCCCCGCATATGAGCCTGAATAATGTTTTGTTACTTTAAAACTAAAGTTTGATTAATATTTTTCGGGGAATAAAGAAAAAATTCCTATTACGACGTAGCAACTTCCTTGTAAAATTTAGCTTACCGATAATTGGTGAGTGGGTGGTGTAAAATGCTTCGTTATCATATATGATACTGTTGCAAGTTTAGTCAGTACTTGCTTCATCCAAGATTGTTGCATGGAAGTGACTACCGATGCTATGAATATGTACTTAAAACCAAAGAGTAATTATTTGAACAAACTAATAGTTTTGGTTTTTTTTCTTCAACAGGTTACAAAGAGCTCGCACGTTCGCATGCTCACAGCCCAATCTTTTGACCATTATGGATGATGAAGTGGAGGACTCGCAGCTTAGTAGTTTAGACGATACTCGTATTCTTCGTGCAAGTCAATCAAATCCCAATCTTTTGGATTCTTCAGAGTCCAAAACAGAAGCTGAATCTGAACTTTCACTTGAGGAAAAGGTATGTTTTCTTAAGGGTTATATAACTATGCTAATGAAAAATTCTTAATTGCGTGTACATCTTTCAGTTTTGCCTTGGATAATGTTATAAAATACATTAAATAATGACAATTCATAGATTTAAATTTGAAATTTCTCTTAAAGTGCGTCCATCAACTGATATGTGATAAGCTCATTCATATATATATCCGCGGTGATATAGTGGCCAGACTACGAACCTACCACCAAGGTGAACAAGATTTGATCGCTCCCGGATTTTCGCATGTGAGAATCATGCCGGATTATGCCGCTAGTCGGCAGATTTTCTCGGGGATCTGCCGTTTCCCCCGCCCTTGCATTCCGGCGGAGCTCCATTCTCACCTTACTTCACTCTATCGACTCTCAAGACCTCAATTTTAACGGCCGTCCAAATCTCCCCACCCCACTTTTATATGTAGGTATTACTACTAAAATTACAAAAAAATATTCTTTGGATTTTACCTTATGTTATACACTTCCAAGTGATATATTAAAATTATCATTTCTGAAAGATTTCGAATTTTAGGAAAAATCATAAAACTTGTCACTTAAAATTATTTAAATATATTTCTCAATAATTACGATGTATGTTGCTAATATTTTACATTTTTCAATCATATGTAACCATGTTTATTATGGGGTCGCAGAGGAACTCTTGTCTAATATTATTTCCTAGTTCTGTGAACGGTAATTTTTATGTCATGTAAAAAGTTGTTAATTTAATTCAGAATATTATCTTTTCACAGTAACGTTTTAAAGTTAAGATTAAGTTAAAGTTTTGCTATTATACTAAAATGCAGGTGCTTTCTTAAACAATTATTTCCTGAGGGAGTAAACTTGGTCATACGGTCTCACACCTTAGTATCACTTCCTTCGTCATTATTCTGTCCAATTTTCTTACTCAAAGTTTACATGTTTTATTTTCATTTCGTAACTTCTACAGTTCCGGCGTTTTATGTGTCAATGCCTATAGTACATCAGTTACATTTTAAGTTTAGTTCAGAGGACCAGAATGGGGCTGTAGTAGGGAAACGTAGGTTGACGCCCATCGGAGCCGGTGTTCGGATTCGGATTATGGGGAGCCGCCATATTGTCATGTCGCCGATCGCCATCTTTTTCCTTTTTTTTTACCCTCAAAATTTGCCTTTTTTCTTTCAAAATAGATTAAAATACCCTAAAAATGTACCTTTTCCTTAAAAATTTCCCTTTTTCCCTAAAAGTTTCCCTTTTTTCCCATTTGCAAAATATATAACCTCCAAAATTTACATTTCTTTTTCCCGGAGCAGGCGAGAGGGATCACCGATCCAGGGTCAGACCTAGGTGACTGGGATCAGTGACTCCGAGCCAGAAGAGCAGGACCTATGACCTTTGACCTAGAAAATGCAAACATTCAAAAAATTAAAAAATACCTAATTTCACCCTATTTGAGTAATATTGGTTTCATATGCATACTTTAGGCCAAATCGATACAAGGGATAACGGATAGGAGTCAGACCTAACTATCAGCTAGCTTGGTTCTGTCAGTCATCTTGTCCACAATTTTGAGTGCAGGTTACATTTGACCTTGACCTTTGACCTCAAATGCAAAAAATGGGGGAAAAATGTCCAAAAATGCCAAAAAATATTACATTGAAAATTAATTATGATTTTTTTATTATCAAAAATAATAAAAAATAAATTTAAAACTTAAAGTTCCAGAGATCACTCCTTACACATACCCATTCCACCATTTTGATAGGCGACCACCATCTTGGTAGATATCCCCCATCCATCATATTAGATGCAGATTACCTCGACCTTGACTCTATAACCTTGAATGGCTTTGAAAACAAAAACTCAAGAAAAATCCATAAGTCAACAAGCATAATACATAACAGACCGCTATCGCCATATGGGATGTATGCGAGCTTATTTTTGACCCCGTGACTTTGAATGACCTTGAAAACAAACACTCGAGAAAAAAAACATAAAAGACAGCAAGTATGTGAAGTTACGGGATACTGCTGCTATATTGTGTGCAGGTGACCTCGACATTGACCCCATGACCTTGAATGGCCTTGAAAACAAGAACTCGAGAAAAAATACATACAAGACAGCAAGCATGTGACAGTACAGACTACGACCACTATATTGGGTGCAGGTGACCTCGACATTGGCTCCATGACCTTGAATAACAATGAACCCAAAAAAATCCAAAAAAAAATTAAAAAATCTGTAAAAATCCCAAAAATCTATAAGATTTATAAAAAAAATATTTTTTTAAAGTTATTAAAAACGTATTTTTAAAAAACCTGCATTTCCAGAGGTCCCTGCAGCTCCGCCATTTGTCACATTCGATCCATCCCCAGCAGACGAATGTTGCCAATTGCTATTGGCTGTTTAGTCAGCAGGCCTCCTTTCCTTTACCCCAACTCCCTCACCTATACTCATTCCGCCATATTTGTTTTTTTTTTTGTTCATGATTTGTTTATGTTACTGGAGGCGACCATATTTGTTTTTTCGTTCGTCATTTGTGTATACATGTTACTGGAAGCTTCCTTGTTTGTAGACGCCATTTGTTTATATAGTTTGTCTGGAGGCTTCCACGGTGGCTGCGTCCCAACATGGAAGCCTCCAGTCAAATATATTAACAAATGGTGCTTACCAACAGGGCAGCCACCAGTAACATGTATAGAGTTTGTCTCTCTGAACAGGCAGTAGCATAATCCATGAAGTGTAGAAGAATAAGAAGAAGTTTGTCTCTCAATTTCGTTCGACTACCATAATAGTTTTCATATGTTTTCATCACCAGTGTACCACCAGGTGACAGCCATATTTGTTTACATGTGTTTAAAGTATAGGTTGCATTGATTACCCCCGACAATGTTTTCATTGGCTCATTAGTGTTTAGTCAGTAAGCGTCCACCACCTCCATTCCATCAATTACTCACTTTATTTCGACTCCCTCCATATTGGTTTATATTTTTAAACACATAGGTATTATCGATTAGGCAACATGTTATCGGCATGTACCGAATACTGACATTGGCCATTCCTACAAAGCACATAAAGGACTGTATTTAATTTTTATTTGTTTTATTCTTAAATGAAAGTATTTTTATTTAGAACGATTTTTATATAAAGCAGAAGGTTTTTTTAATAAAATAAATAAAATGCAACGTCATGTTTAATAAAAACTTTTTATATAACTTTACTTCTTTCAAAGGCAAGAGGAGGGCATCACATTATTTCGTAAAAGGTTGGTAAACAGTCATTCTCAGCTGCACATGATTTACCGAATCGAGTGTCCAGCCCGAGCCCTTTATCACCATTTCTTCTTTCTTGCAACATACCTTTTGTATATTATCATCTGCACTCTTTTCGATGATATATATATTATAGACAGGTACATTAGAAGTCTTGAATGCCCTCTGTTTGTACCTTCGTGCAATGGTTCTGGTTTTGTATAATTGCATTCTAGCCTTATATTATATTTTAGAGGCCCGTGTTTTTCAATCTCTTCTGTAAGTTGGTTTATTAATTTTTGTTTCATACTTGACAGGAACGAGCAATTATCTTTCGATGAAACTGTCAGATTCAGAGCAATGTATTCATTTAACATACCCTTGAATTGAGATTGCTTCAGAAGATATCCATTGGCATTAGGTTTGATAGGACATGTACATGTTTTCGACCATGAGGTTTACACTGTTTGGCATGGTTGTTATACGACACATAACATTGTTTTTTTTTTTCTGACGGTTGTGTGTTTCAAGTCGCACGTTGTCTGGAATGTGTTTTACTCCATAACACATGAACTTACGACCACACTTGTGACAGATAAGAGCCAAATAAGGCCATTCTGTCTTATTCGTAAATTTACCACTCTTCTCGTGCCTATGTGCATCGCATTCTTCACTGTAGGTCTTGCCACAGTAGCGACACGATCGATCCAATATCGACAGCGAATTGTCCTTACCATTCATATGCACATCCCCATTTATCGATAGTAGCATCATTGCATCGTCACATACTGTACAAGGTATATATGCCATGTTTACATAATCATTGCACAAAGCAGCACTTGTAAGTCCATCACGGGTTTATGGCTGTGACAATACGTCTTTTTGTTTTGCTGGCAAAGGAACAAGTCCTTTTACATATTTTCAAATGTTGGTCTAGATTGTCAGTACGAGGAAACATACGAAGGCACTTCCCACACTTGTATGCCATGAGGAGTGGGTTCACCTTACATTGATGCTTTTTGTGTCGTCTAAAATTGCTGCTATTCGCAAAGGCTTCATCACAGTACATGCATCGAAGTCTTGACACTTTTGGCTTGGGTCGAAATACCGATGGAGCTGCTGTAGGTGGCCCACCCAAAGAGTTCGATTTTGCTGTCGATGTCATGCCTGAAGAAGTCGATGGCATTGCTGATACCACTCCCAAAGAAGTCGATGACACTGCCATAACTACCATTAGTAGTGTTATTGGGATGGTTTTGAATTAAAACGGCCACCAGCAGGCTTAGTGCCATATGATTAACCTGGGGAGGGTCTCAAACAGAGGGATCATTAAACTAGTGCTATGGCCACCACAGGCGTAGTGCCATATGATTAACCTGGTCAGGGGTCTCGGACAGAGGAATACAAACTGGTGCTATCCTTTTTGCAGGCGAGGTGGCAGGCTCTCCTCCGATATGGCTGTCACCCTCCCCACACATCCCCCCTGCTGTGCAGTGACCCCCCCCCCCCAAATATTGTGATTAGTTGTAGACTTGACTGCTAGACAGCACTGCTGTCGTCTTTGACCGCCAACCTAGTTCTCGACTTGGTCGCTAGGTGGTGCACCAGTTCGATTAATCCATTATGTCTAGTACTAGAAATGACTGATAGGCAATACGCAAGCTGCTCGACCTCCAGAAACACTTTCGTTTAATGTTGTTATCTTTTGGTAGGAGTACTGGGGTTGGCTGGAAGCTAAGACAATTGTCTACATATTTTATGTAATGCTTTATTACCATATTAAAAACTTTGAAACATCGGCGAACTTCAGCTCGCCAGACTACTTATCATTGGACGAAGGTACAAACAGAGGGCATTCAAGACTTCTAATGTTCCTGTCTATAATATATATGACATCGAAAAGAGTGCAGATGATAATATACAAAAGGTATGGTAATATACAAAAGGTATAGACCACTTGACCATGAAAGATTGCATTCCTATGAAACTTTTAATTATGTATAAAAATACAAAATATATCTACTCATACATTCAAAACAAATTTGTAGAATATGTCACAAACATAGATTAGTTAAACCGTAATTTTATGAAACAAAGTTATGTATTTCTAATTTTTTTTATTAAACACTTAAAATTTTCAGACATAAATGTATAAAGAATAATTTTTAAGAACTCGTATTTTCAAGAAGAATTAGTTTATAGCACCACAACAACCAAATATTCAAAACATAATTTTTTAAAGAAAATTTATATGTTTAAATTAAAAATATCTTTGTGTAATTTTTACAAACAAGCATATCGAGTGATGTTTCTAAAGATTTGTATTTTTCAGATAGATAAGAATATCTCGTCAGAAAATAGGATTATATGACTATAACCATGACTATATTGAATATAGTAGAAATAAGAGCATTTTTTTTTTATTTTTAAATTAATTATGTAACCACTCCGAGCAACAAATATAATGCATCGCATACCTTATAACAGATCATTTAGGCCCGGAACACTTTCTGGCAGTCTCAATTATGAGTTAAGCCCTTTTATAAACATAGTCATAATTTACGAATCGTTGAAGCTATAGTACCGGTAATCAAATTTCATAACATACACATTGAACCTGATATACAACATAATTCTAAGGTCAATTAGGTCCTAAGGCATTCCTGGCAAGGTCAATTATGCGTTTTGAGCCCTTTTGTAAATTTAGTCATAATTTACGAACCATTGAAGCTATAGTGATCAACTTCATGAGATTCACATCATGCCCGATGTGAATAGGAGTGATAGGGTAAAATATGCATATTTCCTTTCATAAGCATAGTTAGTCATAAACTTACCAAGCTCATACCTACCAAGTACATACTTACTCACGTAATATTATTTCATTTCCGAATTTAACCAGATTTTATTTGTGATTTGGTTATGTGCTAGGCTTACTTAATGTAATGTTAATTTCGGATTATCGAGTTGAGTCTGGGGTTCAGAACACCTATTAACTTTTTATATACGAATTGAACAAAATTTAGTTTTGCTTTTTATTCCTGCTTAGAGCAATTAATGTAATGTTAGTTTTGGATTACCTAGTTCGATTCTTGGGCAGAATACTTATCATTATTTTAATTCTGATGTTAGCAAGAATTTATTTTTTGCTTTGTATTCCTGCTTATAGTAATTAATGTAATTTTATTATGGGATTACCGAGATTGATTTCCAGGTGATTCACACATTTTTTAAAAAATTCTGGGATATCCATTTTTACACAATCTTGCATATGGTCTAATCGGAGAGAAACTGAGATGTCGTATTGCCACACATATTAACATCCCAACAGCTGTGCAACAACTGTTGTCTTGACCCATCAGCCAGCACTTCACAACCCAGAAGGCATGGAGGGGGTAATGTGCTTACACACACTTACACACACTCACACAGGAGTTGTGTTGCCGAACATCAAGGGTCGGAGAGCCGACAGGATGGGAGCTACGACAAACAGTGAGTGGATTGGCACAGAGATAGAGCATTTTAAATTTTGTTTATTTTTTCCTAACCTTAGAACTTTCAACATTTTCTAACCTTTAACATAGTCTACACTTTATTCCATTATACAGTTTAACCAGTCATACACTTTAATATTTTCGGTATTCTCGTTAACCTTAACACTTAGAGTTAAATAGTTTCTTGAAGTTTATCCTTTTTTGAAAAGAAAGCTTTTTTTTCTGTCATATAAATTGAATTGAGTATTAATTTGTTTTTTGAATATTATCCAATTTAATTGGTTTGATTCTTTTTTAATATTTTTAATTGAGCATATTAATGTTCTGTAAGGTAGGGCGTTTTGGTAGCATAGTTAATTATACCACAGGTTATGAATCACCCCTGCTAGGGATTCAAACCCCTTCAGTGTAAAATTAATTACCTACAGAGTTATTACTTGAGAATGTCCAGAATAGCCATTAATGGGATATGTGAATAATCGAAAGGTGTAGGCATGGTTTAATGGGGGAATGTCTTAAATCATTTTCATCAAACACACACATACTTACACACATATACACACACAAGTCCACACAACCAAGCACACACACATACACTCACACCCACACACACACACACACCAAAGCACACAAGTCATTTGCACATACCATACCAAGCAATTGCCAAACCTCATACCATCAAACTTTACAAGCAAAACTAAATACTTGAAAACTATATAAACACGCCATACAATTCAAATAAACAAGGCATACATAAACAGACACTATCATATTATGAAACCACTTCAAACTATAATACTAACAACATACCACCCACTTGAGACACCCCTAACATTAAACTTAACAAGCAAATCTTATTACTTAACAACTAAATAAAAATGCACACAATACAAATGAACAAATATCCATCATCTGTCTTCCAATTTCATATTATCACACATATTTAATTTAAATTATAATGATATACATAAAAGTAAAAAACCTTTTCAAGGCTCCTTTTTACTGATTCTCTATATAATATCATATAAAACAAAATGAAGATCCAAATAAAACACTTGTCTCATTCAAATCGTTTTATCCCACACTACACATAGCAAACAAAATGTGTTTATTTCATAAAAATCCTTTATTCATAGAATGTTTGTTAAAATCTGCTCTTTTTAACTGTTGGCTCGATCCTTCTAGATTACTTATAAATTGTCTGCATAACAAGTATTTACAAGATTAAACCTTCTTTCATACCACAAGAAGCTTAAGTGTTGTTTAAATGTAACTCTATTTATCTTCTTCCTCAGTCATGCTACAATAACTAGAACAGAGGGAATTTGCTTAGCATAGGATTCAGTTAATTGTGTTTATGTTAAACATAATATTTGTACATCCAAGTTGAATTCTGCGGATAATTTGCTCAACCACACGGAGGGCTAATCGATTTTGCTTGTTAAACCTCTAATATTCGGAGGGAATAAATAGAAATTATTTTAATTATTTATTGTAGTTTTTTTAATACTTGAACTATTATTGAATATTCCTGGTATTGACTGTGGAAGTAAAACTTCTTTGTTACAGAATAAGGCCTTATAGGCATGGACTTCTTTAACCTAAAAAATTTCCATGGTTTCCAACGGTTACCTGGATTTTTTTTTAATAGATCCATCGTCTGTAAGAATCCTACCGGCAATGAAGTCAGCGAGTTTCCCCTTGCCAGCACGACTCAGATGCAGACCATGTCTCGTGTGCTCAGCCCTGGTTGTTTCCTCTAGTCCAGTCACACCAATGTGGCTGAGTCTGCCAGACCTTGCACAGCACCGCAGGGCAGTGTTAACTGCCTGTACTTTCCTTTATAAGAAAGGTTTGCCATGCCTTTGCAGTGCCTCGCAGACCAAAACATTGGTGTGACTGGTGGTCCTGGCAATGTTGCTGATGTCTCCTCTAATTAATAGTTTTTTTCCCGGTCAATGTAGTTGCCTATGCCCCTGAAAAAAAAACAACCTGATCTGATAGTAAAACAGAGTAAAATAGATTATGCCAAGAAATTATTTAATCTTCATTATGGAACTTGATGGAAAGAGTTACTAGTGTTGATGCTCTAGCGAAACATTGTCACTTCACATGTACCAACAGAAGATGGGAGAAACTTCAGAAGATGAAAATGAAGGGGGGAGTGGGATGATGGAGGAAGTTGATGATATCCTGTAACAAATTGCTCATTGTCATGCCCATAAACAGACAAGTATGTATATTGAGTGAAATTATAAAGTTTGAGCAGTATTTGTAAAAAAATAATAAAATGTGTTAAAGTTAATTACTTAAGGGATTCAGGATAACATCTTTTGGGGCATGCATTCATTCTATAAAGATTTACTGCTTGATGTAACTACACATATTTCCGAAATTGCCCTTGTCCATTCGGTACAGTTCCAAAAGTGCCCTTGTTCAGCGTACAGTTCTGAAACTTACCTTTTCCATTTAATTGGTTTCATTTTAAGGGGATTGTTTGGTTTCAGAAGGCTGTAATTTCTACAGACAATTTTCGTGACTAACAGTAGCATCCATACCAAAATTCATACAGCCTTATTAAGAAATACATTCCATATTTTTTTCTCCCTCTTCCCCGAAAATCAATGTACACAGACAAGGAAACGTTTGGAAATGGGCTACTCAAGTGTGAATGCACATCGTAACATACCATAATGCATTGGAATGCTGATGGTTTCGGGAATAACGTGTATGCATATTTATAACAAAAATAAGACATACTTTTGTAAGTCATAGTTAGAGACCCAGAAATGTTGCGGATTCATTCGGCAACAAGTTTGACTCCACAATCCTTTGTGCATTCCAGCATCAGTAAGTAATTCATTGGCTGTTGCTCCAGTTTAACCCCATACTATGTAGCGCGAGATTCGGTTCTTATTTTCTTTGCAGGGGTTATTGGTCTAAAATCGTTCGGGGTGTGTGTAACAAATATGGTCAAATGGAAGCATAAACTCATATGTAGAAATTAATGCAGTATAACTTGTCCTGAGATGAATCCGCGAAATTTCCGGATCTCTAGCCATAGTCCATGACGTTAGGTTTGGTTCCATTTTAAATGCTTCGATTCCATGTGGTACGGATTTTCAGGAAAGTACATAAGTACCAACTTGATGGTAGGGAATTAGAGGAAGTTATAAACTGTAAAAGAATGATCTGAGTGTGGAGTGGCGCCATATAATGAATTTTCAGCGACGACCTGTAAAAGAAAAATTAATGTGAGACAGCCAAAAAGAAGAGAAATGTACTACAGATAATGGCTCAATATTATACAACACACAGGGGGCTGCAGGTATAACAAATCAAGCACGATATTGTGTGAAAACTGAAAAGAAAAACTATTTTAGGTAGGAACGGTTATAGACATTTACAGAAATAGCGCGATGTCTGTGATGCCCTCTTGCTCTTTTAAAATACATATGTCCATGTGTATATATATGTGTGTATATATACATTTGTTAAATACCTGCTAATATACATGTTTGCATCCTAAATCTTTAACCAAATAATATACATTCATCATACATTACACACATAGCATATTTTTAATACATGGCAATTATAAATATATGTTTAAATGTGAACTGCTTAAGCAACCTTTGCATAATTATAATATTTTTCTTTTAGAATTTCCTCCTTGGGTCACGGAAAAAGAGTCCGCTGATTGCACAGTGGGAGAGCAGAATTCAACAAGCTACAGACAATTGACTTAAGGTAAGTTACAGCAAATTTAATACGATAAGCTCACATTCATTTTGTTGTGGGTTCATTTTCGAAATGACAGTTCAATTATTGACTTTTATTGGTATAGTTAACACTCATAAACAATGCCATACAGTCCATTTTACAGTAATATCTGCATCCCTACAAAACCGAGAGTCGTAATAATAAGTGAAGCCTGTTAGTAGCTGTACTTAATGTTAATCAGACAGCAATGAATACAATAAAAATGCTTAGTGCTACTTAAATATTCGAGTCACATAAAACATGAATCACTTATTCTTCTCGGAGCTATACACCTACTGCAAAGCAGTATATATTGTGGTGTTAGCTTGCCGATACATGTGGGAGGCACTCCGTCTCTACATTCTTCCAGTGGAACACCTTATCCAATGAAACAGATGTAGTTAAAACTACATTTTACGAGGCAATACGAACACTGAGCCTTTCATTCCATTTTTATGCCTTTCATTTCGTTTTCACTTTTCATGTAATCATCACAGCTCTCTAATTAAAGGTTTAAACTGCATATAATGTGGCGAAGAGAGTGCACTCATATATACTTTTCGTTTTAACAATCTTAACGGTATCCATTAAACCGAAAACCAAAAGTAAGGAAATACAATTTAAATCTTGACGATTTCGGGCGAAACATTTTCCTCCTGATGTTGCAGTTTGACTTGGTAGTGCAGATGGTAAGGTACCGGCCAAGTGTCTAAGGGTGAACGAGTTCGATCCTGGTATCCCTCGATTTTTTTTTTACGTTTTGAAATTATGGTTAGTTGCACAATATAAATACTAAACTATTGAAAATATGCTTATTTCACGTAATTGTTTGGCTGCATTCAATAAAAACCAATATTTATTCGCCACTGTGATCAGCTTATTTGCGTTTTATTAAAAGCAGGTAAGAATTAGCATGGCAGTAATTTTAGTTATTTTATGTGATACATTATTTTTGTTTATAATGTATGTTATTCTCAGAAAAAGTTTACGTCTGGATTTTCTTACTATAAAGGCAATAATACGGAAGTAACTGCACAGTACGATCGGCTGCATGTGATTTTTTATTTAGATTTAGTTTGTGTTATCGCCCCAGACCAGCCGAGTCACACACTAGTACGACTTTACTAAAACATCAAATATAACACATCATCCCAATGAATTTGCATTTTGGACTGGAAACTACGTAAGGCACTTTTATGTTTTATTCTGTTAACCCATTCAACAAAATTCGTCTGAGGATTGTACGGAGCAGTCTGCAACATTATCCCCCTATCCCCCCCTCCAATGCCATATTAAATTTAAATCTCTAAATTCGTGAGAAAGAAACTACGTAGTACTGTATGTCACGACAAAAATGGGTGACCCCAAAAACACTGTATAATCGCTGAATAACCACCTTACATATTTATCCTGCTTTTACAGTAATTAATAAAAAATTATATACAAAATTTACCGAACTATGACAACAAGATCATATAAATATCCAGAGATACTCCTGGACAACGGACCCATGACATCTAAATAAACATGCTCCCGCAGATACGGCGCTACGGTACTGGCATGTTGCACTTCCAGTTATTTGTTTTTTGGTTTTGCCTGTTAGCACGCACCACAATACTTTACCCAATTTTCTAGTTATTTTTGTACTCCGGTCCACGTGAATAGTTCCAACACACTGGTGGTTTTTTTTATCCCGTCTTACGTGCCCACCATAAAAGGATTCACGATAGTGCTAATCAATGACAGGACTTAACTTCTCCAGAACAAATAACCTAAATTTACCCTTATTTGTCCTATCGCCCAGAAATCCTTTGTGTACTACATAATTTCAAACTGTAATTGTTGGCATTTTAAATCGGTATTTTGATATTCTTTTATGTCAGAATATACGCTGGAATACTTTTGCAGTGTGTTTAATTCAAAAAAATGTATACTGTCAGAAACATTTTCAGTAAGTTGACTGTCTACAGTAGCTCAATTATTGACTACTGTCACAAACTGGTCCTCATAGAAAATATGTGACAATGCGTCGGCGATGGAGTTGTTTGTTCCATATATATGTTGAACATTAAATTTGATTCGTGCGAGACGAACTAGACACCATGCCAAACGACCGGCCGCCTTTTGCATTTTTAACAATCAGCTCAATACTTCGTTGCCTGTGAATAAACTGACTGTGCATAATCCAAATAATCTGCAAAGCAAACCATTCCATAGCCCATATACAAACGAAGCACTCCTTTACATAAATAATATCTTTTCTTTCCGCCTGCTTTAATAACTTACAACGCCTGTTATCAGGACAAAACTACCATTTTTATTTTGACTGTAAACTAAACTATTTTGAGATTTATGTCAACATAAGTAATTTAGATAAGTGTTTCACCTACTAAACAGATTAGTTCCAACCAAAATTTTGCTCGTATATCATATGACTGCCTCATATGAATTTTGCCCACAATTAGAGCTATGGTAGGCGATGTAAACATGAATGATGTAACTGACGCATGCAATTTTGAAATGTTTCTCGATATTCAAAGTTTAATGTGTCTTGAGGTATTTGTCAAGGTCATGGAAATCCAAGATTATGATTGTGTACAATAATTATATTTCTCCTAATTTCTACGATTATTTCCCGATTTTCCAGATATTACTATGTTCTTCGACTTCAAATTCTTTCCAAGGTCATCATAAGGTCAATGTCACAGTCGCCCCATGTCAAGGTCATCCAAGGTCAGGGTTAGTGTGCAATTCCAAGATGGCAGTTGGGTGACGTCAAACCATGGCAGTGGCCCTAGGTAATTGACCTGCGCGTTGCTCCACTTAATTGCTCCATTGTGATCGAACTGTCATTTTCCTTCTACTAGTTCGGTTCATAACATATGTTATTGAAAGCCAGTTTTAGACATGTTTAGTTTCAATGGATTGGACACTTAAATAAAAATACATTATTTTAATCCATGCAAAGAAATAATTTTTTCTCCTCTTTCATTGAAAATAATTTTATATACCTTTATGTGTTTAATAATTTACCGACTTCGATTTTTTTATATATATTTAAGAGCTTATTTTTGAATACACTAGTGGAAGTGTATTGAAGTGCATCTAGTAAACAATCTTCCAATCCAAATGGGATTTACAACACAAAGTGTTCGTGTATAGTGGGCACTCTGGTTCTAAGTGGAAGAACACAATTCGCCTGCACCAGTCTGCAGCCAATAGACTGTCTTATCGGAAGTCGTCTAACAATATGAGTGCAGTTAGCTGTTTGATTTCATTGTGTGTGTATCGCAGTGTATGTCTGTAATACCTGGAAGACGACGGCGAGAACTAATTGAAATTTTAAGACTCTTTGAGCGTGTCCATATACTGTGACTCTGTGAGGGTGGATGGATGTTCCCCAGGTTTGCCATTCACTTGGGGAGTGGTGTGTCAGTGGTCCTTCGTTGGAAGAGAAGATGGATGACAGAGAGTCCCCACAGCCGTCTAGCTCCACCAGGGGCCCCTCAATGAAATTATGAGTGCCTGGGCAGAAGGTTCATCTGGGCCACCCTGACTGACAAAACAGAAACCGCACATTGCAGTCAGGGCCACTGTGCCCTCCCCCTCCCCGCTTTTTTCTGTGTGTGTAGGACCTTTAGGTAGGTTTATGATCTCGTGTTCCTCTGGCACGTTTTCCTTTGGCACGTGCTCAACTCCGTGAACGTCTCCTGTAGTGTTGGGAGGGAATGACTTGGATATGCGAATGAAGTGCAGTGATGTTCAGTGATGATAATCGTTTCTGACTTGGTCGTATACGTGCGGGAGAATGGAACAATACATCGCGTAATTAGCACTCGCCATGCGGGACTCACATCGGGGATTATGGTATTGAATTCCGTAAGCTACTCGTCCCGATTACTTCTGGTATTCATTCAGAGAAATATGACGACGAATATGTTGTACATCCGCGACGTTGTCAATTCTGTCCTCCAACAAATCTCGATGATAACTCGCATTCTCATGTCGCCAGGGAAAGACACTTTTCTACACAGTGTACACATGCTATTCTGGCCCGTTAGTTCTCCAGACCTCAGCCGTATCGAGCATATGTGCGATATCGTGGGACAGTGCCCAATATCCAGCTCAGCTCCAGCAATGACCATCATCCAGCAATGCTGAGAGGTACAGCGAGCATGGGATACTGTACTCCAAAGATGTTAGAATTGCTGGCCGTTTGGAGTGGTTACACTCGTTATTAAAATGAAATTATAATATGCTCTACCACCACTTTGACTGTATCATTTTATACAATTAGTAGCTATTTAATAGCTGGCAATTAAATGTCTCTATAGGTTGAAAGTAGGATCTTTTTTATAAAAACCCGGATTAATGTAACAGTCATTTATAATTCTGTGATAAATTTACTCTTATGGCTCAGTTGCAAGAGCATGCTTTGACTGGTTTGGATACCCGTAGCCCTCTGGAAGATTTTGTTTTGTTGTACCATTCACTAAAGACCTAGTAATTACAGTGGGATATTACACTGGCTGGAAGCCCTTGTCTGCGGAATTCTGATTGCTTAGTTTCCTGTATTCAGGCGATTAATGATAATTGTAATTTTAAGGAGCTTAAGGTATTTAGTAACAATACAGAAGAACAATGGTCCGATAATTGCCATGGTAGCGTAATCATAATCAATTGAATCTATAACCTGAAATAAGCGATTGCTTCGAAACTTGCCATGTGTAGGAAGGGAACATATGTCGTGTATTTCTGGCACTGTGATGTGGTTAGTTTTCCAATCAGTGTTAAGTGCAGTGGAGAGGTTTGAAAAGTGTATACCTGTTGTCAGATGTAGTTATTGGAGATGGAAGGAATGTTGGTATAACCAATGTGCAGGGACCACAGTTTGCTGTAGAGAGACTGTGGGAGCCCGTACGTCACATAAGTGTGATGTCGATAATTGCGTGAGTGTGAGTGGCTACGTAACATCTGCAAGGAACGTGTACCTCAATGGTGCCCAATTTATGATCGTGGATGTCAGTGTTCAGTGATGTGTCAAGTCATCTTAACATGGTGCCTTCTGGGGGGTTTGTGAGTGCATATTGGTGGGGCAATGTGGGGTTAAGGGAAAAGGGATTATCGGGGGAACATTGAAATTTACACTGAGGAAACAATTCAGCAGTGTCGGATAGAAGGGTGGCTTGCTTGAACCATTGCGCATTTTCGCATGTGAGGGATTTTTTTGGAATGGCTAAAACATCCGGCGAAATGTTTGACGAAGGCGTTATAGCCTTAACAATGCCCTTGTCGGGGTCAGTCGCAACAACTGTAGACGGTATATGGATGATGCAGGTGTGGTTCTGAAAGAGATAGGGCATGGTAATGATATTGTAAATTTTCCAATTTGTGTTTGAGTGTACAACAGGTATCTGTTATTTAATGACAGTTTGAGTAGTGGGAAAAACTGCATTCAGCTAATTTACTTGTATAGAATTTAAGCACATCTTTGGTGGGGATGGCAAGAATGATACCCAGTTTGTTTAATTGGAGTTTTAATTTGTTGCAAGTCGTTTATTAATTGGGTCTTGTTGACCACGCTGAGGGGCAATTTGTTAAGTTGGCAAGACTGAACATACGTTTGGACTACTTGTTTGAGGACAATATTATTTACCAGTTGCAATATGGCGGTAGACAAGAATGTAAATTGGTTTTCAATAGTAGCTTACATGTCGATTTGTGTTTGTTGTCGGCGAAGGATGTTGGATATGTCATTAATGGTCTGTGACAAGGCATTTACTTTGTTAGTTACTTGGTTTTATATTTGGTTGACAACTTTTATGGTCACGCTAAGAGCCAGGTTGGTGACCCTGATGCTATCATCTAATTCACTGATCTGGGCATCGAGTTCAGCATCGTTGTCAAGACGTGCTCTGAGGTGCTTATTAGTAAGCACGTTACAGTACCATGAGGCTGCATCCCCTAGCAGTTGGATACCCCACTTCCTGCGGGAGTGGGTGGAAACTTCGTCAAGGAATTCCTGTAAAATGCTGTCCTCGACCTCCTCTAAGTAAGCAGACAACAGTTTTGCATTTTCACATGATGTGGATGTACTATTTAGGCACGCCACATGCAGGTATTGTGTAGCTGTTTCAGGTGTCTGTGGCATCGTGAGAGGTATTGTGTATATTATAGGTAGGCTGTCTTTGTAGAAGAAGTTCACTGTCATGGGTTGCCAGTAAATGCCGGCATGTACACGATACTTGGCTGGCTGGGCGAGCAGAACTGGCGCGAAGATCACGCACATGGCCACCAGGCACTTGATCGCCAGGTGATTGGTGAGCTGTCCCCTGTCCGTGCTGTGGGGGCGGTCCATGGTGGCGGTTGCCATGAAACCACCATGCCCCTACATGAGACGATGTGCAGGCCCTGCGCGAGACAGTGCATGGGGAGTGTGGCATACTGCAAACTGTTATGCAGTTTGCAGCAGGGCCGTAGTATCTGGCTCGTCGCTTGGCTCCTGACGTGGTGTAACGTGTGAACAGTGTGGAAAGCTGGCTGTGCCTCGCATAGCCGGCCATTGTAACACTTTGCATTGCACATGTCCAGACTCAGCAAATTCCAGGCTGCTTAGCAAGCACTGAGGCAGGCGTGTGTTGTCTATATTTCTGCGGCGGAATTGATCAGTGACTGTAACATACTTTCAAACAATATTAATATCTAGAAGTAAATATTATATCTTAAACACATAACACTTATAAGTATATTGGATATAGGCCACTTCATATGTCTGGTACAAACAATATCGGTTTTGGGCATGCCTGTTTTATTTGTGTCTGGATGCGAATCGTGGATTCCCCTAGTACCTCGATGACTTTATAGAGTCCATGGTAACGGTGTGTTAACACCTTTTGATGGCCCCTGTTTCTTACCCAAACTAGGTCGTTAACTTTAATAGTAATTGTTTTGTGTGTTTTATTGAATTGACAGATTTGACGTTGTTGAGCTTGTAACGAGTTAGCTCTGGCGGTGTCTGTTGTGATGGAATTTCTCACGCCAATCATGTGCATGTGGCCAATGTGCTTTGCCTACCACCTGCACTGGGAGGGTATCCTCTACACTGTGCATGAGATAAAAGGGGGTAAATTTTGTGGTGGTGTTGAAGTTAAAACAAATAAAATTTAAATAAAGGTCCCAATTGATTTGGTCAACGTTAGCACAGATGGTAATCTGGAAACAAATACTAATAGCTACTCAATGAAAGAGGGGAAGTCAACTACACACATTTATTACAACACTTTAAATATATATATATATATATATATATATATATACACACATATATAACAATTCTTTAACATAATACTACAATACAGATCTCGATACAATTACTTTACTCTACACACTCTGGAACTGACAAGTTAATTAAGGGAACACAAATTATTACAGGTATATAAAAATGATGCTACAAATATACTGACATACGAGGCTTCTGACATACATGGAAAGGTAAGTAAATTATAAGAATATATGATTACGAATATACAAAGACTCTGGCCTTGCCATGCCTATTAAGTTATATGTGTTCTCGAGAAAGGAATTGCTGGCCTAATGAAACAGCTGTGACGATCGTAGATAGCTTGAGTGCCCCGGACCCTTGACATCTACAATCAGTGATCACTTCTGCACAGATGTGGACACACTTCCGCCGCTGGCTGCCACTTGTGGGGGGGGGGGGTGCTCAAAGGTTTTTTACTTGTCCTGGATTAGGTCGGTCGAGATTGTTGTTGAATCTATAGTCCATCCAACTTTAACTTAACATCTGCAGATCCCCAGTGCTCGCTACAATCTGCAATTAACACTTTGAGCTCGGAATTTTAGCTCATTTTATTCTAATATTGTGAATTAATACATTTCCACATGTATACATATTTCACTGTAAGTTATTGCAGTACATATTTCTCAATATGTTCGACAGTTGACAAAATAATGGCGTTTGTAGCGAGCACAGATTGAGCATGAATGTGCAAACACTCATAAACAAACTATCGCATTTACACTCGCACTCGCTCTCGATGAACATTTGGAACAACACTCTCTAACATCATTGCCGAGTGCGAGTGCATGAGAGTGTGCATTTCTTGCTATTTGGAACATGGCTTAAGCCAGCACTACGTGATAACGAATTTCTGTTACCTTCTGTTATACCCATATGCACAACACAATGCATAAATGTTTCTATATCAGAAGAGAAGAAAGAATGCATCAGTTCATACACACACGTTACCTAAAATGCTAACATAAAATGGCAAATGGCATGCAAAACAGATCATAGGGGGCAGGGGTACAAACTCAATTAAATGTTATTGTGTGTGCTTTGTGGTGCATCCAAAAGTACAAAGATTTTTTCTTTTACCTGACAACTACATTAATTTAAGTACAAGAACTTCTAATGTATGGAAAATTATGGGAGTAACAGCACTGATTATGTATGGATAACAAGGTACAGTGTTCACGTGTAATTATGCCACTCATATAAATCATTAACAAAATTATTTAGAAGTGTCGTAGTCAAGAATTTACTTCTGGGGGGGGGGGGGGTTCATCATATTTAAATTTTTGGAAAAAAATACTATAGCTATAATATTAAAACCTTATAGTTAAAATATTATTTATAATCAATGAACCAATATACAGATATGGAACCACAAAATGCTATAAAAATCCTTCTTGTTCAAGGGTTTCACACATTTCTTATATTAAAATTAAATAGGTAATTTCGTTTTCAAATTTTAATTTTAAATATTTTATTTTCATTCCATTGCATGGGGGGGGGGATATGTCATGATATCATCCCCCCTCCTCACCTCAAAAAGTGTAAGCCACTGTATATACATATGTATATTTAATGAGTATAATAATCAATCTGTTGCTTTCCGTAACAAAACAAGCATTTACAGTCAGAAGGCCAAAAGAAGGCAACACAATCACAATATTAAACATATGGCTATTATATGTGCCAGTTATCATTGCTCATGCTACACAGCTCAAACAACCTACTTTAGAAACCAATCGATTTGAAAAAACCAACCCCAGCTATAGGCTGTTCACAGTAAAAAGAGCACTTTTGACAGCCCTGCTTATGACGTACTTGTGTGCACGTTGTGTATTCGTCCATCTTATGTAAAATTAACATTGCCTTGGGCCTCATTACTTTATTCGTGCGTCCATCAAGTGAAACTGTGAAATTATTAGAAAAGTAAACATTTTATAAATCTGCAAATTTTTACGTACTGAGGCATTAAAAATAAAAGAAAGCGAAATTATTGTGCCAAGAAACCTTGTTGCATATCATTTTTGTGTGACAGGTGCGGCAGGCAGTTCAGCCGTAGCGACAATTTACTTATACATGCAAAGTCCTGTAAAGCTGAAGTGCGTTTCTCATCAGTACCTCGGTATCTGGTTTGCTGCAAGCAGGTCTCTTGTGAATACGGTACATTTCCTCAAAAGTGTAGTTATAGGCTATTCGCGGTAAAATGGGCACATTTCAAGGCCCTGCTAAATTTTTCCTTTCAATTAATTTCTAAGTTTCCACCACTTTTTAATGTAAACATTGCTGTATGACTAATAAACACAGTGCAAACATTTCATCACTCCCAAAAGTAAATGTCTGAGACTGCAATGAAATATATTTATTAGGGGTTAATGCCTTATGGAAGGGACTTAAAAAGTGCTCACTTTACCGTGAACAGTCCTGCACAGTGTCTCGGTATTATGAATGTCACAATATTTTTGCACAAGGACAACATGAATATGAATAGTGTGATGCATAAAAGACTATAAACTACAACAAAGTTGCATGTATTTGGATGCATATGTATTGAAGAATATTGTAATTTTTTTATAGGGCATAAGTGACAGTAACAAACTTATTTAATACAAAATGTGTGTGAAAATTAAGCATGTTTTATTTCATGTTGACATAATTTGCCAGAATAAAATTAAAAATTATAAAATAGAGATATAATATACATTTAATTAAAAGTATTTTAGAAAGTACTATTATACTATATGTATATGTTGTATATAATTAATTAAAGTAATAATTTTTAGAATTGTACAACAAAAAAATTTTAATATCAAAATTTTTTGAAAATAAATTATGCATGTAGCCAAAGTATCACATCATGCTTTCAGGTATACTGCCGATTGGGAAAAAATTTTATTAGGGTGTAAAATTACAAGTTTTAATGCATATAAATATAAGGACCAATATCTTGCTTTTCTCCAGTATAATAAATTTTATGTATTTTTTCTCGAGTTTTTCAAGGTCGTGGGGCCAAGTTCAAGGTTATCTGCACCCAATATGGTAGCAGTAGTCTGTAACACTATATCCTTGCGGAGTTTTATGCATTTTCCCCGAGTTTTTGTTTTCAAGGTCATATGCATCTAATATGGCAGCAGTAGTCTGCAATATATTATGCTTGTTGACTTTTATGGATTTGTCTCGAGTGTTTGTTTTAAAGGTCATTCAAGGCCATGGGGTTAAGGTCATATGCATCTAATATGGCAGCAATTGTCTGTAATGTAATATTATTGTTTACTTTTATGTATTTTTCTCGAGTATTGGTTTTCAAGGCTATTCAAAGTCATGGGGTCAAGGTCGAGGTAGTTTGCATCTAATGTGGTGGTAGAAATCTGTAATGTATTATGCTAGGTGATTTGCATGTTTTTCTAGAGTTTTAGTTTACAAGGTCATTTAAGGTCATGGGTTCAAGGTCGATATCACTAGATTCCAATATGGTGGATGGGTGATATTTACCAAAATGCTGTTCGCCTACCTAGATGGTGGACTGGGTATGGGTTAGGGGTGACCTCCGAAATTTAAGTATTTTTAAATATTTTTTTCAGTAATTTTTAATAATATTTTTTAAAATAATGTTTGAATATTTATGGGTGGTTTAGTAATTTTTTGTGATTTTCTAAATTTTCTTTGTTTTTTTTGTATTCTGAGGGTTAAATGTAAAGGTCAAAGGTCAATGGCACTGAGTGCTGAGCCCTTGATCAATGTCAAAAGTCAACTGCAAAAAATATGCTTGCAACTTGGCTAATGGTTAGGTCTGACTCCGATCCTGTTTCCCTTGTATAGATTTGGTATAGGGTATGCCTATAAAACAATATGGCCGCCTCCGCTCTTTCGGTCTTAAAGAAACTCTTCGAATTACTTAAATTGGGCTATATTGGATTTGGGTGGCTTCTGCATTTTTTGAGGGGAAAATGGGCCATTTCTGGGAATACTTTTTAATTACTTCTTAATAAATTTTAATAATTTTTAGATTAATTTTTTCGGAATTTTTTAGAATTATTTGGGATTTTTTGGGATTTTTTTACGGTTTTTGCAGTTTTTGGAATAAAAGTTCAATGTCAAAGGTCAAGGTAAAATGTCATTGGTCAGTGGTAAAAGGTCAATGAAATCCAAGATGGCGGTTGGGTGATATCACAACGTGGAGACTCCCTGCTCCTGTGTTCCTACGTCCTAAGCCCGTGTCCCAGAACGCACTATACCCTACTATAGGCTATTCACGGTAAAGTGAGCACGTTTGAAAGGCCTCTCATTTGGCATAACAGTCAATAAATATGTTTTATTTTAGCCTTAAACGTTATCTTCAGAGTGCGATGAAATATACACACTGTGTTTATTACTGGCATTGCAATATTTATTATTTATTTTAAAAAGGTTGTTAAAGGATTTTTCAAAAATGGCAGAGTAGAAAAAGTAACTAGGGTCTCAAAAGTGCTCACGTAACCGTGAACAGCCTATACTGGAGTGGTCAGAAACTTTAACCTAAGAAAGTCCACCCCTGGTATATCTTTACTCAATGACTATGCTTAGTCTCAGCAGACCTCGGCACCATTCACCATGGCCGCGAGCCGCGCTTTGCGAACCCCCCATCGGATTACCGCTTGGGCAACATACGTGAAGGCTGCACTTCAGTTCCCGTGCATAGTCGCCCACCATGTGTGCCCAGAATGCGACGCAACGGAACTAGGTAACACGATTACAACCAAAAAGTTGGATGTATCAGATGTCCGGCGGGCGCATGCCGGGGGGGGGGGTAGCTCCCGAAGCACCCAAAAGACGGCTGGATTAAAATAATAAAACATATGTAGGGAATTTAATTATACTGTTCCACAGCAGGAGTACATAAATGGGTACACATATATGCCTCACAAAGCAGTCTCATGAACTGTACCACACCTTGTGTGTACCGCAGTCCTGGAAAGTACAAAAAAATTATGAGTTTAGTAAAGCCTCCCGTTTTTCCTCTTTCGGCAGTTGGGTGCATTGTGTATATGAATAGGGTGAAGTTTGGAGAAATGTGACTAAAAGCTATAGTATGGCTGGATTAGAAAAGGAATGATGGATGAGGGTTAATATATGGCAGTTGAATTGTATTAGTATTTTTTGTATATGAATGCATCCGTGCGCACACTGTAAAAATAATTGTGTAATTTTAGACATAATGTATGAGGCAGCAGTGTTGCCACCGAAGTCAGTGTACACCTACATGTGTGAGTGTTTTTTTTTTACTCTGCATCCAAATAAACTCATCACACATATTTAAAAAAAAAATAAGTGCATTGTAAAAATAATTTTACATTAAATTGTGTAAAATTACTATTCCTATGTATCAGAAAAGACACTGCAATATTCGTGTATATTTTACAATTGTAGGTAAATTTACATAGACATTGCCACTTTAATTTCACCACAGTGTATGTGTCATTTTTAGCTTAGTGGATAACAATTGCCTTGAATTATAGAATATGTAGTGGTATGAAAAAGCGAGCGTATACCATCAGTGTGAGTTAAGTGTTCCTTTTGAACACACAAATGGAATTCGAAGTAGTTCTACTCCCTAACGCTAGAACGCGTGTTTTAACCAAATACTTGTAGTTACCTTTGAATTCGTAGGAACATTACTATAAAATTACCAATACTGTAAACATATTTGCAAATTACACATAAAAATGTAAAACTGCCGAAAATTTGTGTGTAAATATACGCTCATGTATACTCCAGAAAGTAATGCAAGTTTAAACCACACATGGTCATTGTAAAATTACACAGTAAAACTACACTGACAACGACCATTTAGCTGTAAAAATACACAATTTGAGATTTTAAAGAGAGAGTCCGTGTGTTTTACACATACTTCAAAATGTGCAAATTAACACCAACATTGTGTTTATTAAGCCATACATTAATGTACGTTCACCAAAAACTTGTAGTTTTCTCTGGATTTTTTTTAGATATTTGTGTAAAATTACAGGTACTACAGTTATTTTTACAAATTACACCTATAAAATGTTAAATTACAAAAAATTGAGTGTAAATTTACATGTATTTTATATGGTTAACTATTACATGATACATGTACAATTTGAAAATGTTATTATAGTGGGGGAGAGATTCCATAAATGAGTCATTTAATTTTCGTTCTTTCTTTTCACAGGCTGTAACATATTACTGTACCTTCCAAAATTCGTCCAGTGACCCTGTAATACGGACAGAATTTCCTTCGAAGATGCTGAATGAAGTATTTGAAGAAGCTTCCATCGTTGCAGTTAATAATAGTATACGGAGTATCTCCGACTTTTTTGTTCCTTCACTCACGTACTGTAGTGCATTTAAGTTTTCCATTGCAGTGCTCATTAAAATGTTTTAACTATAATGTTGATGTATTTTGCGTATAAGTAATTATTGTTAGTAAAGTATTTTCAGTTCTAATACAGCTATTACTTATTTAATTAGTTATGTATAATATTATCTGTAAAATAGACAACTTTTGTTAGCTTCAAGCTAATCATTCCACTTTATGAAATGAGATTGTAAAATATCTTGCATATTTAATTGTAATCAAACAAATTCAATTATCTTTTCCAATAATAAAATGTCAGTTTAAAGGTATCAAAGAACTGTAAGTGACATACGATATTTTCGCTAATATTTGATTTGGTAGAATATATGTATTTTATGACCAGCAAACATTAAGAGAATAAATCTCAAATATGTACGGTTTTTGTATTTTGGTGGTTTATATTGTTATATATAGCTTATACTATCACACTAAAGAAATTATGGTTATCATATTCAATTAATAATTCACTCCTTTAAATTAAAAAATTACAGCTACAAAATTACAATGTATTACTTTTCTAACTACTGCTCAAACATGCGTTTGAATGATTCCGATGGTACTAATATTTATTGGTATATTTTAGACAGTAGTGCACAAAATGCCCAATAAATCGAATGTACTATACAGGAAGACTAATACATATTTTAATTTCCTTTATTTGCTTTCTATACAATTCATGCTCTGTAAATGTTGGCAGGCGACCCGCTGTGGAAGTTTAAATTGTATGCAATATAAATGTATATTTCTCAGTGAGCAGTCAGATGTTAATTGATTGTTGCCCGCAAACGAATATAAAACATTTAAATGAATGAAATGTAATTCCACTAAGTCCTAAAATCACATTCAATAATGTTTAATAATTTGTTTGTGTACACGATGCCAAATTGAAGATATTTTTTTTTAGATATTTTACTACATGGCTATTTCTTTATAAAAAACAATAAACCAAACAAAATTTAAACATGTTTGCATCTTTGTGGACTGTACGAGTACTAGTAGTAGACTACGACTAGTAGTAGACTACGACTAGTAGTAGACTACTAGTGTTTTTCCTATGTCAAAACGATGGTAAGTAAAGTGAATGTAACCAGTGACATTGCAAACTTCCCTGTTTTCTTCTGCTATTATGATATTTTCTCGAATAAAACTTTCAACAACTCTAGCAGAAATTATTATTTTGGTTAATTAGTTGTCGACTCAAGTTGTAAGAACTACCGTCAACTGGAAATACTTGGAACACTTTGAGAAGAATTTTTTTTGCACACACAACCTCTCTGAGTACAATAAAATAATATGCAAATATATTACAGCCATCATATAGCTTTATGGAACGGCATGATTGTATTTCATGTCTGCCATGTATACAAGAAAAATTTCCTTTTAACTGTCCCGAGTTACCTCACAGTATCCCAAGAATACCCAATTGATGGTAAACATGAGAATGGACAGTAAAAATTGCATGAATATCGAATTCGTGAGTAGTAGGGCCGGGGAGTTGAATTTCACTTTTGATAAATAGGATTTTCAATTTGATATCAAATCGATTGATCGAATTAATCCTTAATCCAATCTTAATCCGAACCAAAAATTGATCTGCTAATCTTAATCCGATAAATTTAATGGTATGAAATTTTGATTGTTCCAATTAATATAATTTAAATAATCAATCAATTTTTTGGTGTGAATTAATAAGTGTTTTGTTTGGTCCAAGAGTGTGTTAATGTTCTTAATTTTATTTCTATTTTGGATGGTTGAGTAGAGATCCACACTCTCGGAGGTCTGGCGTTATACTGAGGTGTGATGTGTTGGGGAAGGGGGGTATATAGGTATTGTGTAATATTAATTTTTAGTGGCATTGAGTTCCTTTCCATTTACCATCTGGCAGGCGACTGGAGTAATGGCGTATTTCTGTGAAGTGAAATTATTAGGACATATGTAATGCAGAAACTACATTTTCTTGAAAATGAAATCCACAATATCAGTTTCTTAACCCATCCTGTATATTAGTAATGACACGTCTGATTGTAGCGTGATTATATATGCGAAACAGTAGAAATATTCAAGCAAAGTAAATCAAATTAAATAAATACGAAACATTTTCTTTAATCATGTGATACCACAAGACAAGTAAATTAAAATGAATTAAACCGATGATGTTACACATGATAGGAGTACAAGTCGCAAAACACAAGACAAATCAATTAAAATGAATTAAACCGAATACGTCGCACACAACAAAACTATAATGAAATGAACCACAGAATTGATAATAGTATTGTAACGAAATATATTTCAAACAACAGAGTAAACGAAACAAGTGCTAATTGACTAAACGAATTACAGAACCTATTTCCACGTCAATGACCGGGCCAGCTCTCCTGGTGTACTAAAGAAATCAAGTAATGAGATGATATAATTATATCTACAATGAATTCAATACACATAGCAATATATAAATTACACTAGTTGAATTAAACTGTACTCGACCCACAAGCACCTCTCCCAAAACACGTTTTTAAAGCATGTCCACTCGGCTGTGAGATTAGCGAAGGCATGAAGCCCATATAGCATTTGTGGCGAATTATATGCTGTGTGTCGGGAGCAACCAGAGACTACGTCTGCTTCAGACGACGTCGACTAACGATATCACGGAAACTGTTCGACATTAAAATAACTAAAAAATTTCCTGCTTACGAATTCACCACTTTATATTTCTACTGTAAACTATTCATAACACTAGATACGTATTGGTTCTAATTTAATATGGAATGATTTAGCACTTAAACACTTCCAGTAAACACAGATAAATAAAGATTTCCAAACAGAAGAGAAACAAGAATTCTTAATTATACCTAAAACTAAGTCAAAAGTTATCCCATTTCCAAGATTAAAAATAAATTGTATTTTTTTAACACAACTCCATCGAAAATCTAATTGCGTGCATACATGTTCAAGCTTACTAATGATGTGATACAAAGTAATTAAATGATAACCAAACACAATAGCATACTAGACATACACGGATGTCACCCACATCCTCATCGGCTCTCAGATCTACAATGGACAAGGATGTAAAATGGAATCGGATAGAAAAATTATCCCAATGCCACGTCTTGAATTATAAATACACAATTTCACTTCCCTGGGAAAAATAAAGAACTCCCTTGGACTATTGAACGTAGTTTACCACTGCGAATAAACTTCCCTATAGTTAAAAATAATTCACTTTTTAACAAACATTATAACTTGTGTTGTAGATTAGCGAGACTCGTATTGTGTGGAATACACCTCGGTATAATTATGACATACCTTAAAAATGGGAAAATCACAATCACGATCTAATACGGAATGATTTAGCTTTTAAACACTTTCAGTTAACATGGACAAATCAAGATTTCCGAACAGAAGAGAAACTCGCATACTGAATTATACCTAAAATGAAGTCAAACACTTACCCCATTTCTAAAATTTAAAAATAAATTAGTTTTAACACAACTTCAATCGAAGCTTAGCGAGACTCGCATCGCATGGACTTAATACCGTAAAACTTTATCCAAACATAGGATATTACAAAAATTAATAAATCTATTAACTATTTGAAGGAATCACTCGAGACACTTCTTCGAAGAAAAACTATGAAATCAATCCTAAGTTGCATTTAAAAATTAATATAGACATATGTAAATGTCTACACAAATGATGTACCTTCAAACACAGTTTATCGGTCCGAATATTTTTACACAACTGTCATCGAAAACCTATCATAATGAAAGCTTAGCGAATCCTGTAGTTAACACTTGTAGAGGAACTTCTGAAACTGATTTAACACATATTTTTTTCCGAGATAAGATGGTTATTAAAAACTAAATTATTTTCATTTTACGAATGTTAAATACATAAAAAAAAGGAAATATTTCGAAAAATACTGTTATGAAGATTGTGAGCGAGGTCTTAACCCTGACCAGATAGTTGAATAAAGCACCTAGAATGGACCATGGGTAGCCAGGCGAATCATGGGGTCGGTGCGGAGCTGTAAACAGGATGGGTGTCCGCTGTAGGCTGGATCGAAACCCCGGTACTGCTGTGGGCGCTACCCCCACACCGTTGTGTGAGATGCCACCAGATTCTACCTACCGGTGAAGTACTATACCTAAGAACGGAGAGCGTAGGTGTGTGGAGCAAGCAAAGGTTAACGAAACACTAAAATTAACTCTCTGAACCGCCAGCGAGCAGACCGGGTGGGGGTTGGAAGGAACCGCTACTCTTCCCTCCCCCCTGCATCCTTGTTCGTCTTTTCAGCTCTGAAGCAAGATGCTGCTGGAGCATTGACCCCTCAGTTCTTTGTCAAGGGGCTACGGACCACCCTGCCAGAATGTCTTCAAGCGGCCATTCTGTCTCGCTCAGGACAAGGGTTGCTACTACAACAGCTATGGCTTTATACATGTCCTAAGCATGTTCTAACTGTAGGAAGCCTACAGGCTTCACACAAAGCGTCAAACACATTTGCTTTCTGAATAAACATTTTACATATTTTTACATATGTCTTTAAACCCCATATAGTATCAGTAGAATTATTTATTTTGTCTGGTTTTCTATTAAGGCACAAAATTGTTCACTCTGTTTTGATTCTCAAAAGTCTTTACTGCATTAAATATTAACGATTTTGCTAGTATAGGTGATATTCATGCAAACTGATTTCACAACGAAACACTATTGCTTGCTTATATGGATTGCGGTCAGACAAAGTGATTCGTCAACTGTTGCGAACACACACTCATTAAACTGAGTGAAAGTAAAATTATGTTTTATGTTCACATCCTAATATTTCTGCTCAATGAAAACAAATTAATTAAACAGGTAATTTTTGTTATTTTGATATTCATTTTTAAGACATCTGTAAAAAGATCACATCAAAGAATAAATGCACGTTCTTCACGCAAATAATGTGCGAAGTTATAACCCCTGGTTGATAAAGTAATACATTATTTTTTTATTTGTGCATAAACATTAACTTACTCTTTCTTTAAGATATGTGTTTTATAAAATTCCAGATCTACAAACTGTGGAGGTAAATAATAATAAAATATGAAACAAACAATCAGATTGAATTACATTTTAATATATCACATTTTCACAACAAGCACTATATTTATTTACATATACAAAAATCTCATTCGTCTTAAAATATTTATTAACATATTAATAAAAACAATCATCTGTTTTATCTTATTTATATAACAGTGTTTCACAAAAGTTCTTTAATAATTAAATAGACATTCAAGCCTTACACTTTACGTGTTTTATAGCATATTTGGTTAGGGTGTAGTAAGACATTGCTCCCACATCTGGGGAACGATGTTGATAACATTTAGTTGATGTTATGTGAAGATGAACTCATTACTCTCAAATCAGTGAGAAGTTGTTATTTGCAGTGGATTCTAGATGAGGTATTGGCTTGCTGGCTGTTAAATTTCCAGATTAGTGATTTTAAGCCACTATCTATTCGTTGATTGGTTCACTCTTGATCCAGCTGGAAGTTTAATTTACTTGTAGATGGTATTGTGCCTTTTAACTAGCTCATTGATGGTATTTCAGATGACAGGGCTGGATTTATTATGACATTAAGTGTAGTGTTGTGGAAAAATAAATTTACTTAGGTATTCTATAATGCCCCACAGGATAAAGTTAATACACCATCCGACTGAATGAAGTGTTGTAATACAAGAGGTGTAAAGCTGGCAGAGGAAATTTGACACACACATCGTACTGGCATGAGGCAAGGCTCGCAGTTCAGCAGATATACACACATTCTGGGTTCCATGAAACAGGAAATACGCAGATTTCCAATTGTAAAACCTTGTACCACAAAAAATTATTTGTGTATCAAAGTGAGTGAAGAGATTTTGGTGGCTCTCCAAACTGAGGTCTTTAGGACTAATGAGGGTGAATTAAGGTGAGTAATGAAGCAGCACTGGATCACATGCCGTCTTATCACCAATAAACTTGTATTACTTAGTGTACTTGCTACCAGCGATAAATGCCTTATATTGTGAGATATGAATTTCCAATTATGATATCAATTGTAAAGTCCACCCACTCTCACAAGCTCTAAACACTTCAAGTCTGGTAGTTAAGTGAGGCTTAATTGATTCATCATAAACTTAGCCAACCTTGTAAGAGGGCAGGATGGAAATGGATTTGCTCTGAAAATATAAAGTCTTTGTATCGTCTTACTCCTTTGTGGGGGATTTCAGCTACTTACATGCTACTGTTATGCTAATTGTAATAGGCCGGGATGATGCCATAGTTAAATCTATCAAAGGAACTCTGCACTTCCAGGAAAAATGAGGAAAATCTGCATCAGTATTAATCCTATTGTTATGTATTCGCGCATCAGTTATCCTGCCCACGAACATCGTGGCCATTATCCTGTATGTGAGATATGGCAATAAACTCTTCACTGAAGCTGGGGAGTTGGAAATCGAATTACTTTCAATCCCTGAATTAACGTGTCGACTTTTTGGAGGAAATGCAGCGGTTTGGAGCAGGAAATGCTAAGTACTGGTCTGTAGGTGGACTCTGTGAACTCTGTGGAGCTAACTGTTGAGTCTGTGGTGCAGATTGTGGAGTCTGTGGATCAGATTGTGGTGCGGATTATGGAGCAAGTGGATGTGGAGCAGATTGTGGAGCAAGTGGATGCGGAGAAGATAGTGGAGCAAATGGACATGGAGAAGATCGCAGAGCAAGTGGATGTGGCGCAGATTATGGAGCATGTGGAGCAGATTGTGGAGCAAGTGGATGTGGAGCAGATTGTGGAGCAAGTGGATGTGGTGCAGATTGTGGAGCAAGTGGACATGGAGAAGATCGTGGAGCAAGTGGATGTGGTGCAGATTATGGAGCATGTGGAGCAGATTGTGGAGCAAGTGGACATGGAGAAGATCGCGGAGCAAGTGGATGTGGCGCAGATTATGGAGCATGTGGAGCAGATTGTGGAGCAAGTGGATGTGGAGCAGATTGTGGAGCAAGTGGATGTGGTGCAGATTGTGGAGCAAGTGGATGTGGAGCAGATTGTGGAGCAAGTGGACATGGAGAAGATCGCAGAGCAAGTGGATGTGGCGCAGATTATGGAGCATGTGGAGCAGATTGTGGAGCATAAATTGGAGAACCAGTGTTGCAAGTTTTACAATGTCTATTTAAAGCATCACTCCAAGAAAACTGATTCTGGCAGAAATCACACAGTAACTGTTTTCTTTAATTTTTTATTCCACAGGTCATTATTTCATGTCATTGTAAGTTCTGCAGAACTGTAAATGGTTTCCCACAGAAGTGGCACAGCAAATATATCATTACTTCTGTACTATTCCAAATATAGAATGAAACTGAAAATTGCACACCTTTTATAGACAGTTATAAGTAATTCTAGGAAGTGCAAAAGGCAAGCAATAGGTAAATTCTAAAAATTGTAAATACGATTGCATTATTTGTTATTAAACGCAATACCAATTAATTATATTACATTTACAGAGTTTATGTATTAAATTGCTTTCAAATTACTAATGTTTATTTAATCCATATCCTGCATACAAACCTTTATGTGCAAACACATTTAGATTTGATTGCTAAATGCATGTAAACAAAGTTTATGTAACACTACATTTTAGAATAAATTATATGTGGATATTACAATTCGTGCATTTGTAACATCAGTAAAACACAACAGTATTTTCAAACCGTTTATTTCTTTACATTTTGCTTACAGAATACATTTTCTCATCATTGGGTGTTTACAAAAACCCTTTTTAGATAATTTCTTTCCCATACTCTCCTCGGAAATACAATTACTTTTAGTAATTTAATCTGTTTCATTGTTAACATTTTCTGTGGATACTGGTGTATGTAATATTATACATTCTGGTAAATCAGGAAAAGTTTCATAAATGTGCAAATAAACTTCTTCAATGCTCACTGGTAGACTTGTGTACGGACACATATGGTATATAGGACATTATTTTCAGATCTGGACAAAATATTAAATCATTACATTTTTCACCCTCTAAGGGACATTGGATATATCTCCAAAATGATGCATTATTACATTAGACAAACAAGAGCAATTCACACTTGAGTCTCCAGGGGTGACAGACACGTAAATACCAGTTGGGTAGAAGAAAGACATGTTTACAGTAGGAACATCACAATAATTTTAAAACTATTTCTTTCCTAAACAAACTCTAGATGGTTAACTCCAGCATGCAAATAACTCACTGATATTCAATTTATATTTGGATTTCTGTATGCGCAAGCATGTGATTTCATTGTCTTCTTGATTCATCTTTATGAAATATTGGTTTACATAATATCAAATACTTTTTATATTAAATTTCACTTGTAAGTCCACAATGTTCTCTCATCCCCAATAGTGCCATATTACTCATATAATATCTACTGGGGACTCAGGAGTAAACTCATCATCTACTTCCCCCAGTCAGTCATCAATGACCAAGATAGCATTAATTTAGAGTTTTCCTCTGCGGAGAAGAATGCAGATTTATATCCACGTGTCTTATGTAATTGTTTGAAGGATGGATAATTTTATTATTTTTTAATATGTTACTTTCCCATTCCATACATTTTCTAAAATGTGTTTTTTCTCGACTCCACCTACATACGTTTCACAAATATTTAAGAATTTCTTGCAAATATCTTCTAAATTCTCATACTCCATACATCCACTCTCCCATTCTAAACTGTGGTGGTGCTTGGTAAACATATATATGTTATCTTGTATTTAGGTGTTTTTCCAGTCGAACTGTGATTTGAAGCTGAATACAGTTCTGTGTTCTTCCATATCAGTAAGGGCTAATTCTTTAATGATATAATTATCTGGAGATTGAAATCCTTGCACATTGCAAAACATCTCATCACAATTATGGTTCATCATCTACTGACTCAAGCCATTATATTCACCAGCTTATCTCTTACATTATAACTTGCTAATATATTGTGAATCATCAAAGCAATAGCTTACATGTTTTCTGGAATGGGCATATTTGCAATTATTTCAATTTATGAATCAATGACAGTATTGCTGATGGTGTCATTTTGTTTGCTTACTTCGTGTATAAATAATGCACCTCTAGTTTTAAATACTTTGTGTTCTAGATTTGCTGCAATGATTGTGTTATAATATGTTTCCTGATACTTTGAGCTCATGTTGTAGCAAATAAGGAATTCCCATTACCAAAGTTTGTATTTATAACAACCTAAGAATAAGCACGATTATTTAGATAATTTTAATATTTTTCATATCATAATTATCGAATAATGATCTGTCCACTTTTAAATAGTTTTTTCAGTTTGTTTGAAAACAAATTACAACATATCTCAGCTTTTTGGACGAAAAACTCGATTTCACACTCTACACAATTTTTGTGATTTTGGTAGTGATGGAAAAGTCTCCAAACTCAATGATCTGAAAGCAATATATAGATTCTTCTCTTTTTAGATATATTTTAAAAACTTTACATATTCACTAGTGTTAATTCAAATATATCTCATCAACCATTCGACACTCTTTAATTCAAATGTTACAACTTCCTTGCTATTAGCCGTGTTGTATATGGCATTCAAATGTGTATTAACAAATAGAATAATTAATTCTTGTTTAGCATTTAATATGGTGTGTTTATAGTCTTCAGTAAGACCAAGTAAAATACTTAATGGTAAAATGACTTCATATTTTCCGCCTAGGTGTATTTGTAGTGTATAATCACTAGAATTGCTCCACCCAGCTACAAGCTTTGTATAAAGATTGTTTACAGTTTGGGATAGATAGTTCTTTATCATGGAAGTAATTCCAACATCTCTTGTCTGATCTATTTCAACACTGTTGAGCAAATATGCAATTCTATCGATTAAATGAAGTATTCCATTTCTCACTATTTTTGTAGTTACAGGATTACGTGCATCAGCTGTTTTTTTTATTATTCCTCTAAACATTAGACTCGATTTCGATGGTAATGTGCAAATGTCATGATTTTGTTTTAAAATCCTTATTTCTAATGGAAATGTGTACGGACCTGCTTGGAATGGTTCATACACATGTATTTCTGCATTGTGATAGCATCATCATAGCTTATTCGTTCTTAAACATTAATTATGTTTTCCATTTCTATTAACTATATATCTTAATTCCTTTCAAAACAACTTGTTGCCTTGTGTTAACTTCATAGGAAATTTATTTGAAGTGAGTGATTTATGCTTGTGTTTACATCTTTTTATAGTTACTTTCTTCGAAATACATTCCTTAGTGACATAGTTCTTAAAAGAGCTGCCTACTTTACGTCTGTATTGACTATTGTACACAATACCCATTATGATTGTATTATGCAGCTTTTTTTTAAATGTAATCGAATGGTAAATTCTTCATTTCTAAAATTAATAAGTTTACCATCTTGATAGACAAATGTAACAACTATTTCATCAATACAATTAACTATTACTGGAAGGTACATCAAAGTATTCCATTTTTCAATTATTTTATATCCTGGAGCCACCGCACACATGAATTCATGTAATGTATTTGTCTGTTTTCCAATCGAATATGAACTGCCTACAATATTAACATTTATATGACATACATTTACCAACAATATATTAACCTGCTTTGATGATTCATTCAATTCATTAGCGGGATATGGTATATGTTCATAACCCAACATATTTGCAATTGAATTGTCTTCCACGAAATCGATATGTGTTACTTTACATCACACTACTTAATGTATTTGGATTTCTGCATAATTGGAAATGTACATCTTTAGGTAATGCTGCTTTAATGGACATTTTTAAATCATCCAACTCATAAGATCCTACCGGTATCACAATCTTGTAGGTTTTTTCACCAATGTTGACCGTAAATGATTGGTTGTGCATATAAATGTTTGGTATGCTGTTGTAAGTAACGAATTCGATTAGACTTATTTGGCATTCTCCATCTAACTCTAATGCTGGGAAATATACAGCATGCAATTGCAACGAATTTCCACTTAATATGACATAATTGGAATATTACAAATATGTTTTACTATTACACTTGCTTATATATCATATTTTTAGTCAAAAAATGTAAACATAAATGTCCACAAATGATTGTATTTGGTCATTGTTCAATTTTGTAATTGCATCTTAATTGCATGTCTTTTAAATAATTGCATATTTCAATTTAAGGATGTAAATCACCAAAACTCTCATAATACAATGATTGATATACATTTTTAATTAATGCAACCCAATGCATTCCTTTGTTTTGTATCGCATCTAAATTAACTATAATACATTCATGAAGATTTGGTTTCTTTGGTAAATTGTCTCTCATATACACACCTTGGAAATAGGGAATAGCCAGTTTCTTTACAAATACTAGAATGTCTTTGTTTGTAAGTGCATGTTTTGGAAAACTAATTAGGACTTTATGAGTTTTTTCCCACATTTAGGGTTTTTTCATTCTTGCCCGACTTTATATGGTTTCGAGTACATTCCTTTACCACTTGATTTAACTGGTCTACTTGATTGCCGAAACTATTCCGAGCAGCAATCCAGTCGCTGTTAATGCTGGAAAAGGAAAGAAATTATCCCTCCTGTCTTGGTTTATCATTTTGTTTTGGGTTTTGATGCCCATGCCTCTTTTCACCTTTGCTCACATCAGTTTATCCACAACCCAAGCACCGAGCTTTTAACCTGTAGATGTAGTTGAATTATTCCTTATATTTGCAGCTTAATCGGCTACAGTCGTATCTGCTATGTGTCTTTGTTTCAAATTGTTTGTTCGACAGTAAACTATGTTGTATTCGTTACAAGCATTAACCAAAGAGTTTATTAATTTATTGTTCTGTGCCAGACATTTTGCAAGCTTAGTTCCAGGTCCACAATAATAATTGTATTTCGGTAAATGCAATTCAAATGGTAATTTATTCATCAATGTATTCAATACACCACATACTTTTTTTATATGTTTAGTACAAGCCATTATTTCCAACTGAATGTGAACCTATATATAGCCCCACATTTATAGTTTTACGTTAGTACATTACATAATGTAATACTGTATATAAATGAAGGTTATAAAACAAAATATACATATTCTGGTAATCGTAAATACAAAAGAAAACGTAATTGATGAGAAACATGGAATTCTTTTACATTCAAATATACGTTGTGTAATAAGTGGTCCTTCATGTAGAAAAACTTGTATTATTATGTCGCTGTTGGAACATCCAAATGGTCTTAAGTTTGAAAACGTATATGTGTTTTCTAAAACAATATAAGAGAATATTAACGATTAGCGATCATTTTATCATTAATTGAAGGAATGTTATATTTCCCTTTTACTAATAGAGAAGATATTGTGCCTCTGAATTAAGCATTACAAGATTTCATATTTGTATTTGACGATGTTTGGTGCGAACTGCAGGGTGAAATACACCAATATTTTAGTTTTGGTAGTCAGTCATACGTTGATTACTTTCATCTATCACAAAGTTATGCACATATTCCAAAACATAATTTGCGTGATAATGCAAATATGAAAATTGTGTTTAAAAATGGACAATATGAATCTACAACATATTTACAATGATCATATTTTGGCGATATGACGATTACAAAGTTTAAGGATATGTGATTTTACTGTTGGAAAAGCAAGTACGGTTTTCTGGTAATTATACCAATTCTTCCCCTACATAAAGGCAGGAATAGATCTGGTTTGACAGTTTTTAATTCCCGAGCAAGAATACTGAGTATTTCAAAATTTGGACATAGTGGTATAAAACACATTCATTACAAAATATCCTTTTAACCAAAATTCGCAATGGGAATTGTGATTTGTATGGGCATATAATACGTAATGTGGCTATGGCTGTGAAAGATACTGATGTGGTAAATAAATGTTACATGGAAGACTTAAACACCATTATCCTAAACATATTTAAATCGCAATCGACTAATATGAAAGAGAAAATAATAAATTTAGTTGATTTTAATGATAATGTTTATAAAAACACGAGTGTAATTGCAAACATTTTAACCAGTATTGGGAATGACTTGCAGAGTAATGAATTTAGAATAGAAGATCTTTTAAATGGGTTTATTAAAGACTTCAATGATATGGCAAATATAATTTTTACAAAACAACCTGCAGAAATGGAAGATAATCTAAGAGTTGTAATTAATGTGGTGTTAAACACTGCTATTACAAAAACTTGAAACACGAATCGAAGAAATTAAGCAATATATAAGTGATGAATTGATTAATGAAAAATTTGATTTAGTTACGCAAACAGAGCTAAGAAAACAAAATAATTATTTGGAAACATGAATAAAAAATTTTATTAATGTTTTGAGAGCAAGAACTGTAACTAAATTAGACACTGTTTTAAGTAGAGTCGATAAGATTGAAAATGTGCAAATTATTCGATCTAGTGTAGCAGTTTTAAAACAGTCATAAAACCAACAACTTAATTTATATATAAATAGTAAATTCATGTAATATAATCAATACATGTCTGACTCTGCTTAGGAATTACATAACATTATATCTGTTGTAAAAAATAAATATTTACAAGCCAAACAAGCCTGTATGGTGCAGGATTATTTAAACGAAGAAATATTTAAACCTGTTATGAGTAGAATGGATACATTACATTCTGTGTTTAATATACCCAATGAAACACCATTGGAAATTAAATCCGAAGAAGAACATTTAAAGAAGAAGAAAACGAAACCTTCCTTATTTAACACGAAATTATTTTGCTTTAAAAAAATTTTCATTGAAACACATGGTTTTCTGGGAGATTCGGTAATTATGTTTTTACCTGAAAATATAATTAATAGAGGTGATTGCCAAACTGATGTGAGTAAAGAATTGTTCTTCGTAGGATGCAAATAATAGTTTAAGAGATGAAAACCACCTGAAACTACATTTATTAAGCGATATTGCCATAAGTGGAATATATAAAGATGAAGTTGGCTATCGGTTTTCTCATGTGAATTGGAAAAATCCTAATGAATTGGTCGATACACTAAAACTTCTCATCACTTCGAGAGAGTCTGGTAATATTTCATACATGAACGAAATTGTTTCTATTATTGAAGAGCTAATAGAAGACGGTTATATTATTAATGAAGTTCAGTAACATCGCTCAAGATTTCACGCCCCTGCAAGGATTAGGTTTCCGAGAAGAAGAGTTATAACACATGGTTTAAACGATCTTTTTCAAGCCGATTTGTGTGATGACATTGCTTTCCAAATACAATAGGGGATACAAATATATTTCAACTCTAATAGATGTTTATTCAAAATATGGACGGGGTATACCTCTCAAGAACAAGACTGGGAAACAGGTCAGCAATGCAATGAAGATCATTTTGCAAGAAAGAATGCAATGCGAAGTTCGCTCCAAACCGATAAACTATCCAAGTTTAAATGCAAATTTCGAGATATTAATGGCTGATTATGGTATTAATCATTACGTAACATATTCAGACCCTAAAGCCAGTGTGGCGAACTATTCAACAAATCGATCAAATAGTTAATATGCAAGCATTTCACGTCGAAGGGGACTTCCAATTGGGTGGAAGTTTTGCCTGAAATATCTTAAATTTTATAATTCGAGATATCATCGAACTATCAAGGTGGCGCCTGTAAAGGTCACAGACAATAGACTGATGAAAACTGTATGTAATAAAGTAAAAGTATTTGATGAGAGAAAAAAGTAAAATTGGTGAATTTATACAGATATCAAACTAGAAAGCCATCTTTGATACAAAAACATATGGTTAATTGGTCTTATGACATATTTAAAATTATTTCAGTTAGATATTTGTATCCCAGAGTGTATTACCTCGAAACCTATGACGGACAGCCTACAAAAGGCAGATTATACGAACATGAATTGCAAAAAGTTAGTTCTCCAAATGAATATTTGGTTGATAAACTCATTAAAACGAAAAAATATAGGTATTTGGTTCGATGGAGAAGTTTCTCAAAAGCACACGACTCGTGGGTGAAGAATAAAGATCTTAAAAGATTGTAATAGAATAATTGTAAAATCATGATACTAAATTTAAAAAAAAATTTTTAAAATATATATTGATGTATTTTTTTCATTTAAGCAACCTAGAAAAAATCAATTGTGCAATAATTCTGCTTATTTAATTATATTATTGTTTCATTGGATTAGCATTTCAGCGTTAATCTGTTAGTTAATTTGTGATGTAATTCGCATTTATATGGTAATCTGTTATATTTGATGTCATTTAATTCGTATTTTGTGTATTTAATTATGACATAATTTGTTTGGTTTGATTCCTTTTAATTGTGATGTAATTCAATTAGTAAATATGATAGATTCGTGTTTGGGTGTTAAATAGTTGTGTTTGATTTGTAATTCAATTCGTATTTCGTGTTTTTAATTGTGATGTAATTAATTGCTTTTAATGTTAGATTTCTTGGAATTGGGTAAATTTAATGGAATTTAAGACGTAATTCTGTTTTAATGTAATTTATAATGTATTTGAAACATGATATATTTCTTGGAAATTGGATAATATTCCCCGGAAACTGTTTCTCTGTAGGAAGATTATTTTTACAGATCATCATATGACGATTCAAATCATCCATTCATGCGAACTGTCGAAAATAGTTTTTGCAGTTAAAAATGTCCCGAGATACGTTCTTCAAACATTCACTCTTGTCCTGACTATGAACATGTTAGTCGAAGGCTAGTCTGTGGAGTAATCCCTTATGGAGCTGGGCTTGCCTTAATGGTGTTTGAAATATGTTCTGTTTTAAATGTACATGTGTAATATGAATTTCGTTTTCCAGTAAATTTTGTTTGAATTTTCCTTATGGAATAGTGTTATTTGTTTTGGGTATCACTTTACAACGTAAATAATAAGTTGGTAATCGGAATTTGCTATCATAAAAGATGGGGTACATTAATCCAAAATGGCCACCATTTTCCTCTAAATTTGCTAAAAATTGGGGCTTTTAGAAATTTTTTTGAAATACTGTTAAATTTGTAATTTTACAAATCCGATATAAGATATAAGATAACACCTTTAATTCGTGGTATTTCATATTATATTATATCGAAGCATAGCATTTTTAAATGAAATAAGTTTATATTTGTTCAAGTATACACATTTCTGGTATATTTGGTAGAAGATGTGGTCGAAAATCTTGTATGGGTACTTTGGTTATAAGTAAAATTTGAGAGAACTCTACATGCAAAATACATATTTTTCTCTGCTATACACAAATATTCGACAGTTTGAATATGTGCATTTTCCGTAGTTAAAACATATTATTTATGTATCGGTTAAATCGAATGATGCATGTTTGAAAACTGTGTTCTTTCATTATATGCAAAAAAGTCTTTGAATCGCTTAAGATTTATTTAGTGAAAATATCTCTTGTACGAAATTATTTGTAGTTTACTGGATATACTTCAAAATTAAAATGTGTTATAAGTTTAGTAGAAAACAGGATATAATTTTTGCGGATTAAGATTTATTTCTTGTAATTCTTTGGAATTAATGCAAATTCATACATAATGTTAGTGTTGATGAAATAACTTCTGAGTAGGACTTGTGAAATTTTTATTCGCTGCCAATAAATGTTTGAAACAAGCAAGAGACTGGGTTGGAGACTACGGGAAAGAGTCAATGCTCCATTCGTGGCTGGAGGGTAGCAGTCGGGACAAAGACATGCTTTGGGAGGGGTGGGAGGGAGCTTTGTAGTGGTTGCTGCGAACCACTGGGCAGGGCAGAGAGAAGCCATTTTTAGTTTTAGGTATAATACAGAATGCGAGTTTCTCTTCAGTTTCGAAATCTTTATTTGTCCATGTTAACTGGAAGTATTTAAGTGCTAAATCGTCCCATATTAAATTAGAAGTGGTATGTGTCTAGTAGTATGAATAGTTTACAGTAGAAATATAAAGCGGTTAATTCGTAAACAGGAAATTTTTTGTTATTTTAACGTCGAGCATTTTCTGCCATATCCATAGTCGACGTCATCCGAAGCAGACCTAGACTCCGGTTGTTCCCGACACACAGCTTATAATTCGCCACAATTCTGTACTGGAGTCATTCATTCACCAACCTCACAGCCGAGCAGACGTGTTTTAAAACATTTAAGGTACGTGTTTTGGGAGAGGCGCTTGTGTATCTAGTATGGCTTAGTTCAAGTAGTGTAATTTATATATTTCTACATGTTTTGAATTCTTTGTAGATATCATTCTATTAACTCGTTAATTGATTTCTTTAGTACACCAGGATACTGGCCCTGTCATTGACATTGAAATAGGTTATGTAATTCCTTCATTGAGTTAGCACTTGTTTAGTTTATTCTGCTGTTTCAAATATGTGTTGTTACGATATTAATATCAATTTTGTGGTCCATTCATTATAGTTTTCTCGTGTGCGATGTATTCGGTTTAATTCGTTTTATTTTATTTGTATCATGGAAATTGCATGATTAAAGTAAATGTTTTGTATTTATTTCATTTGCTTGAATATTTATTTCTACCGTTTCGAATATCTAATCATGCTACAATCAGATGTGTCATTACTAACATACAGGATGGATTAAGAAACTGATGCTGTGGGTTTCATTTGAAATAAAATATAGCGTCTTTCGTAACATATTTCCTAATAATTTCATTTCGCAGAAATACACTATTACCTCAGTCGCCTGCCAGGTGGTAAATGGAAAGGAACTCAATATAATTGAAAATTAATATTACACATTACCTATATACACCCCTTCCCCAACACATCACACCTCAGTACAACACCAGACCGCCAGGAGTGTGGAACTCTCCCCAGCCCCCTCAAAAAGAAATAAAATTAATAACCTTAGCACACACTTGCACCAAACAAAACACTTATCAATTCACACCAAAAAAAAGATTAATTCTATTATATTAATTGGATCTATCAAAGAAATTTTTGTACCATTAAATTTATCAGATTAAAATTAGCAGATTAAATTTTTTTGATTGGATTGATATTGGATTAATGATTAATAAGATTAATCAATTTAATATCAAATTGATAATCCAGTTAATTAAAACCGAAATAGGATCCCCCCCCCCCTTCCTTCCTGGTCAAACTACTTGCATGGATGTCCTAAAGGTGTTTCCTTTCTTGACATTTCTTCTAATTTCTACATTTTTCTGAAGTTGTGATGAAGGTTCCAATACATTATTCTCTTTCCGAGGGGGCAACAACTTGGTTAAAATGTTTACATCGATTTTAGATTTTTTGTCATTTTTTTAATCTTTTCGAAGATGCAATGATATTTTTTGATTCGTGTTATTTAAAAAGATTTATTTTGTGATATTCGTAGTGGCGAGGTGTGGGTTCATTGCTTGTGTAAGCAATGTTCTTGCTCGCATATGTTTGTGTGAAAGTATTTATGTGAATGTAGTAAGTATATACACATTCACATGCATTGTTCTGTAATGTGTATAGAATTTCGTACTCATAAATGTGTACTTTTTTTTAACACAAAGTAAACATTTACACTGACTAACTTATGGCAACATGGGAGATAAATCATATGTAGTGAAATAACTACATTATTACTGAGATGATCAAATAACTACCAGCATACTACGATAGTCATCTTGTGGTGAAATCAGTGATAACACTTGCAACTGTATTAAGTATAGCCTTTGAGGTTTTCACTCAAGAGTATCTATTGTTCGTTCACATTCCAACCCTCGACACTATTTTTGTCTATCATCTCTTTCCACATATTCATAGATTTCAATTATCGTATTTTTTACGGTCTTAATAGTGGTTCTGAAAATAAATTGGAGGAGTGTGTGGCTTATGTCTTGTTGATGTCATTAGAGATGGAAGCAATGGCTTAGACAATCAGGAACTGGGGAAGAATCGGTTGCACTCCAACTGGTGCAAATTGTGTACAGAGATAGTAACAAGCGGAAAAAGAGGAAAAAATTAAATAAATAATTTTACACAAACACTCTTTTTCTTAGGTCTGAAATTTATTCCATATAAGAATATCAATATTTCCTCAGTATTTACAATCTCCATGTTAAAAATATAAATGGCTTTACAATAAAAGCAGCACCACAAAATTTGCATATGCACGGATAGTTTAAAGAGCACCAGCATGCTTATCATGCTAAAAGAATATCATGTACAGTTTTACAATCTCTGACTAGACTAGATAAAATTACTAGTGGTTAATAATTTCACAATTTAAATCACGACAATATTTGATTTCAGCAAGAATCGACCGACTAAAAATGCCGCAAAATTTAAATTGCATGGTGTTTTGAACTGTCCTGACTAGAGGATCGGGCCAATAAACTGGGTTAACATTAGCTAAGCAGTCTAGAAGTAAAGAAAGATCTGAAATAGAATTCAACAACTTGTCCCTTTACTACACAATTAGCTTTACATTAAATTGTCAGGAATTAAACAAGCTAGATATGCTACTGCTTTATAAACTCTGACCAAAGCCTTTCACTCTACACTCATAACATCAGTTAGCTCAACAGGCTAGCAGCCGTACTTTACAAAACTATACATTAATTTAATGCTCGATAAAATCTTCGTAATTATGCCTAATGCGATGGTCCCCTCTGCGCCTACTCAGTCTTTGCTTACCACTGATTTTGCTGGCACAGACGATCTGCTGTAACTCGAACGACACGGGTCATGCCGAACTCCCTTCATCGTCGTGTTGCCCTCAGTTGGTATCGATCACAGCTCTTGATGACCTGCACGGAGTCACTTGATGGTATGAGGGGGGAAGGGGGAGAGGTGTGTGCGGTCCCCTTATATACCAAGAGGCTTCCCTGGACCACATTCTTCATGCAAACCTGCTTTCCAAACAACTACTCGCCTACCCCGACGCTCGGTAGCATGGTTCTTTTACACGACACTGTCACAGTTATGACGTCTCATATGGATGACCGCAACGTGGCGATGGCCGCATGAAAATGCGAGCACAGATCGTGTTGTCATAACTCTCCTGTCGTTATTTAAGGTGTCGTGATTATGGTGGCTCGGAAGTGTAAATACAAAGATTTTGGTATTGAAACTGCACAAGAGACTTGTTGTTTTTTGAAGTTGGATAATCTGTCGGCAATTGTCAGCCAGTAGGAAACAGCTGTCAAAAATAAGCAAGTGAAATCAACAATGTTGTTGTGTTGTAGTTTAGACTTTCCCTCCAGTGCAACAATGTCCACAGTGCAAGTATTTATTGTAATTGCACTGTAAATCTGAATCAGTGAGAATTTCACATTTTCAATCAGTCAAACGTACGCCTGTCTGACTGGTAGAACAGTCACTTCAGTCTGTGTCACTAGCAACTTGCTCCATCTCTAATGATTTTCAAAATGAAATGGTGGCACTTAATGTTTATCAAGTAAAGTGACAACGAATAAACTAATAAAACGTATACAAAATACTTTGTAAAACGTGTCTTCTCTTTCAAAATACCATTTTACAAGGTAACTTGAACTCTCAGATTTTCATTTCGTTTGTACGCCCTTCACGATTTCGCGGCAAAATATAAGTTGTATATTTTCCTCCTATTATTTCAACTTGGTTTGGTATCGCAAATGGTAAGTTAACGGCCTAGAATCGAAGGGTATATAAGTTCAATCTCGATCACCCGCGAGTTATTTTTACTTTTTTAAATTATGGTAAATTTCACAATATAAATAGTAACCTATTGTAAATATGTTTCTTTCATGTAATTATTTGGCTACATTCATTAAAAACTATATTTGATTCGCCACCATAATCAGCTTATTTATGTGTTATCAAAAGTAGGGTAAGAATTAGCATTGCTGTAATTTTAATTATTTTATGTCATACATTATTGTTTTTTTATAATTTATGTGATTGTCAGAAAACGTTTATTTCTAGAATTTATTTCTATAAAACCAATAATATGCAAGTAACTGCACAGTGCAATCGGCTACCTGTGTTCTTTTATTTAGCTTTGGTTTGTATTATTGCTTTTAGACAAAGATATTCTATAAATAAGCATTTTCTGTCAATAACATAAATTATAAACAGCAATAGCGTATCACATTCAATAACTAAAAAAATTTCGCCACAAGGAGATTTGAACTCTTAACACCGAAAACTCACCAGACGTGAATCTGCGTACTAACCGACTGAGTTACACACACAGCTTGGAAATTGTACTGTGTAAACAGCAGATTAATACTTCCATATTTAACGCTTATATTTCTGTTATGTTTATTATTTTACTATGATCATGGGGGTAAATCTAAATATTTCTCGTTGCTTATACTTACATTAAGTTTCAATTTATATATTAATATGTTTTATAGAACCCGTAATTTGTTCGTAAACGGACATATACGATTTAAGACTATTACTCGGGCGTCAGCCATCTTGTCTGTCGCTCAGCGGGCTGCAGTCACGACCAACGACATATATAATACTAGACCCAGCTTCGGCTATGCTCGCTATACTTCGGAGTGAGGCTGACATCGAAACAGCTGATTGTGAGCTGTTTACTGTAATGGCCGTATGTAAAAGACTGTGGAATTAGCGCTTTTTGAGTTTCACTTACTCGTAATAGAAAGAGTACTGTTTTGTAAACATTGCGAAGTTTATTTTAGTGGTTGAAATAAACAAAATTGCCTAAATATGGCAGTTACTCGGTTGAAAATGCGCTTTTTCTCATCTCGTTCGTCATTTAGCAAATTGTTTTCTACTGCTATTGCCGAATGGAGCTACATGTGATATGTATAATCATTACTCTCTCCTACAATATGTATCTAATATTTTTTCTTCAAATTCAATACAATGTGTTAGAACAACTGACAATGGGGAGTACTACGAAAATAAAAGGCAAATGGTATTATTTCTTTCATGCCCTTTCAGCTAAAATAACCTAAGTGGTGAACATTTCTATTACATAGTGTACAAACCAGTAAAAATCTACATGAACTACCATCAATTTTACACAGAAATTACATTAAACAGGTGATCTTTACATGCAAATTATGTAAGTTATATTTTAGCTAGGTTACTCACAAGAAAGGTTACAAGTTTAGCCTCTAACTTTGCTTAATTCTTTTGTATTACAACTGGGCAGATTTTAAATATACAAACAAGTAAACATCATCACTTCAATGCAAATTATAAGCATTAAAAGATAAATGTGATAGAGGGGAAGGTTATGATGACTGTGTGTTGTAAATAAAATAAAATATAAAATTAATACAACACATCTTTATTGGTAAATTTAAAATGGGCACATAACTGTGAATTTGCGGAAAAACCTCAGTCATTCTACTTCCCAGAACACGAGCGCAGAGGGCTTCATATTTTACCCAAATTGTATGTCGAAACATATGCGACAGTTTGGGGAAAAGTGTGAAGTGGGCATCCCTAGGCCATCGCCAATGTTTGCATTCAGGAGGCCAAATGGAGTAGATGTCTGCATAAAATTGCAGTTATAAGGCTAAATTGTGGGGCGTGAGTAGGACAGGAAGTTATGGAAAATAACATTTATAAGCTAAAGAAATAATTTAAGTTATAACAAATGTTTCCTAACACATTTAATCAAACGTTAAGACATGGAACTGCTTTTCCCTCTATCGTAAGCAACTTTACTGAGCACTTGCCAGTCTGTAGGCACATTAAAGTATATGCATTTTTTAAATGTTGATATCAAAATGTTTAAATAACCATGAAACAGTGTCTACATACCCATTTACATACAAATTGTTAAGTATCTAGGCAATGCTCTCTGTATAGCTGACTCAAATCCCTCAATGTACCCAAGCATTCATTCTTAACTTGTGAATTCCAATTATTCACACAGTAAAATTAGGGAAATCCAGATAGTGAATGCAACAAAACTCTTCTCGCCGATTATTATAAAGAACTGCATGACCTGAACTAGGCTTTATTAAGCAAAAATATACACTACATTGTTAAACACGATACACAGCTGAGTCTAACGACAAACTAAACAACTCATAGATATAATCATGTATAGGTTCGTACATTAAAGAAAACACACAGGTGTCAAAGACAACATACAAAGAGAATATCCAATCTATGACATTCACCCTCCTCTAAGTGAAATAATCTTTCAGGTATGCCGGAGGCTGGCGCACACGAACACTACGTTCAAGTGGCATGTCATCTTGATCCCTTAGTTCATCGAAAGGTTGATCAAATATATGACCTTCTTGAACTTCTTCTGTAACACATCTTAATGGCCTTCTAGACTCAAACAAGGCAGGCGACCGTTTCGCACTACAAGGACTTCGAGAAGCTGGGTGCTGGCCATCTGCACCACAAGGACTTCGAGACTCAGGCGATGCTGGGTGCTGGCCATCAGTAGATAGAATTTCTTCCATCCTTCCTTCAACTGGAGCAAGATGCCTTGTGGACACTGACGTCTTTCGTCCATCGGGGAATCTTACATACGAATATTCTGGATTTTCCTACCAACAAAAACACCTCGTCAACCAGGGGCTCATATTTTGAGCGCCAAACATGACGCTTCAACAACACAGAGCCTGGTTGCATTAGTCACAAATTGTCACGAGCTGCCAAACCATTGGTTGATCTATGGGAGAAACTAAACATGCTTTCATGCACAGCTGATTCTAACAACAAACTAAACAACTCATAGATATAATCATGGATAGGTTCATACATTAAAGAAAACACACAGGTGTCAAAGATAACATACAAAGAGAATAACCAATCTATGACACCATGTACCTCACTTCTTTTGGTCAAGAAGCCACCTAACCTGAAATTTTCCATGCTGATTATGATTAGCCATTACCGCAATGTTAAGGATAACAACATGGTGGCTTCTGCAAACAAGGTTGAATATAAACCAATTCGTCGCTTAATTTGTTTCTTCACGAAACAGACAATGTATTTCAGAAACACGTACATTATAATTGTGGTAACTATGCATACATCAAAAGAACACACACTCAGCCCACCTCATGGCATTTTATATAAATAATAAGTTATGTTACTGGGGACCATTAAAAATTATTTATGCAATAACCACACACCGTTCAACGCTGCCATATACAGTATTTGCAACTCAGAAGGCCTAGTAAAAGTAAAAAACGCCATAATTAATTGGGCAGAAATTTTTGTTTACATGATCCCCTAGTCTAGATAACACTGTGTGACTTTAACAAGCTATATCAAACATATATCAACTAATTTTGCACCTGCAGTAATGGTAGTAGCAAGAAATGTGGCCTGTTTGTATAGCCTCGCCTATTTTTAAGCTAACCTTTATAACCGTATTCAAAAACATTTCAACTGCAACAAGGTTAAATTTTGACTTTGGTACAATTAATGTTAATATAAAACCCTGTGATGGCGCATGGTGGAGTGATTGAGGGTGAAAGGAGATTTTTGGAGTGGTAACATTTCAGGCTGAGGAAACCTTGTGGAAATTTGTGTTATTACCCAGTAAATGTCAGTCATCGTCACTAAGATGCCGTGAAGTTCTGGTAGATCTGACTCTGTGGATAGTTGGGCCGAATCAAAAAGGCCTAATCTTCTGCGTGGAATTTAGTCCTCTGTATGAATGTTTATCATTTCAACCCTTACTTGCTTGAGACGCGGTGGCCTATTTCGGGCTGGCACCCTTGCCCAAATTACTGTCATTATGGTGCAAGAACATTGAAACACTGAAAGAAACACGTGGACACTTGGATTAATACATTTGAGGTTATGGCGGGAATGGCAAGGACCCGCGCCTTTAAATGCCAGAAGGCCAGACGGAATTAAAATACATGAATTCCCATTTAACATGATTTTATTCATATTTAAACTACACTGCTCCCCCAGTAAGTCGATTACACTGCCATTGGGCTTAACTTACAGACACTGCGAATAATGGCGCGAAGGCCGTGAAACACTTATTACGTGAGAATTACGCTTCCCCAGGTAAGGTGTTCACCTTATGCAATGGAAATGCAATGCTAATTACATATACTAGGCTGTCTGATGATACTTATCACTATATATATATATATATATATATATATATATATATATATATATATATATATATATATATATACACACACACACAAATGCTAGTATAATGGCCTTATTAAATAAACTTCATTAAAAAAATTTATTCACATAAATAGCATTTTACATAAGCATTACAATATAAATTATTAAAGAGATACGCAAATGCTGAATGTTATACAGCACCATTGATTAATTAAATGTGCAGATAAAAAAGAAATATTACATACAAGACAGTACCTAAATATTATAAAATGCATTTCTGGAGTGATTTTGTAATTCTGCATCGTAAATAACAGGTGTGAATTAGCACTGTACAACCTTCCATACTGAGTGACTTATGAATAGTACGATGTATAACAGCAGAATTGGTTGTCTGAAGAATGAATTCTATATACGCAATATATTCACAAAAATTTCACCTTTAGTGAGAAAAAAGAGAGAACTATTACACTACAACTCAAACTTTATCATATTTAGGCTATACAAGGCACACTACTAGTGAATGAAAACCATATTATGTACATATTATTATTTTTAGGAATTAGTGCATTATCACAAAACATGGTAAATATTATACGGTTTGCCTTACTGCTGTTATTGAAGCAATGTGCTATAACCGTATTATTATTATTATTTTCTAACTACCCTATAACTAAGTGTTAAGTGAAAGCCCGGTGGGTAGGGCGGGAATTTATAATATCTCAGGGCTAGACCCCTTATGCCTACAAGGATATGAAATCATGCAAGGAGACATGTGTCACGGCAGAGAGGGATTGGGCAGCCATGCCTTGCGATTAGGGCCATGACTAGCTTCCTAAGTGTACTTACAGCTAAGCTAATACTAGAAGAGACTGGGAAAAACCAGCGTAGGCACCATAAAAACCCAGTCGACAGGATAGAATAAAAAATATTCATGCATTATTCAGAAATTCTATGGGAGACAGTGTGTGTGTGTGTAACATGCTCGTGTCAGTAGAGATGAAAAGCTATTAAAGAGAGAGTATGGGAACTTTATTTCCTGTTGCCTTGGCAATTGGAGGGAGACACTGGCTTGGCTTTTAACCAGAGAGGTGCTTGCACACCTCTCTGGTGGGGGAAGTGGTGCTATTGGGTGACTTCCCCCCGATTCCCCAGTAGAACCTGAAAATTAAAGATAATAATGTGAGTTGCCAGTAAGCATCGACGTCAGCAAGAGTGTAGCCAATGCTTACTGGTTTTTAGATATCCATGAAGAGACGGTACAACCTGTGAAAAGAAGGGATTAAATTATTAATCTAAATTTAATAGTAACGTCTAAACCTAATGCTGTGCTACCTTGCAGCAGCCAATCCCTGTAGCCATAGGCTGTAACAGGGCGTATCTACAGCCATATGCTACAAGTGCATGGAGCTTCGGATAAGGGAGGGTTGGTTGATTGTTGACGCAGGGGAGGTCTCTCACCAACTGCCGCAGAGAACTAAGTGTCGCCACAAGCCCTGCAGTTTTTTGCGGGTATAACTGTTCAGTGGCTACCTTGGAATCGGCAGTAGCGAACGAAAGGCCTACACAAACAGCTGGCTGGGAAGAGAGGCTAAGCTAATTAAAACTAGTTACTAATCTAGGCTGAGTGTAGCTCAGTTATTCTACCGCAAATAATTAGAACTCAACTGTTAGTTGGTTGGCGGAGGGGAGGGGGAGACTATCCCCAGCTACTGCAGGAAGCACACTATCGCCACAGCCTCCTCAGATTTTGCAGATAATCCGACGACAGGCAGCCTTGGAATCGGCACGGGCAAACGGGCAGAATGTACAATCAGCTGGCTGGGAAGAGAGGTGTATTATTCTATATAAAAATTAAGTACTTATAATTTAATCTAGGCTGATCAATCCCTTTAGGACTGCTCAGATTAATCCTCTGCAATAGACTATTAAGACTGTGCAGGCGCTATCAAAATTGAAAATGCAGTGTTTTACAAGCAGGGCTAAGGGGGCCTATGCACTAAGAGCGACTTTGGTCGTGCTGCGTTTCACCTATGTCATACTCCCCAAGGGCAGTAATTAATGGATTGCCATGGTCTTCGTTTGATTGGTAAAAGTTTTGGGCCTGTTCTCGAATTACGACTTGCAGCAGTTCTTGTTTAAGCTCTGCGTGCAAGCACCTATTAGGAACATAGCATGGTGCATGTGCTGCCATCCTAAGGCATTTATTCTGCACCACTTGCAGTGAATTAAGATGGATTTGTGCGCAGTAGGCCCAAGCAGGGGCTGCATAAGTAATAATGGGTCGAATTATAGTTTGATATAATTGAATACCATTTTTACGCGACAAACCTGAATGGTAATTTAACAGTAGATATAAGGCTTTCATACGGGCATAAGCAACATTTTGCTTAGACCTCACATGTTTCCGCCATGTCAGCCTTCTATCCACTGTGAGGTCAAGTTATTTTACCTCGTCTTTAAAAGGAATATTCTCCCCGAAGAAAGTAAGTTGAATGTTAACGGGATGTTGCAGTGCGTGAATACTAGCGCTTCGCATTTACCCACGTTTATTTTTATTTGCCACAGGCGAAAGTAACTTTGTAGCTCATGGAGCTGTGCCTGGGCGTGCTGAATGGTAAGTTCAGCCGGGTGGGACCTATTGTAGATGACAGTGTCATCCTAAATTGATATGCCAATTTGGGGGATGCGGAATATCGTGGGTATATATATTATAAAGGACTGGTCCTAGGATACTGCCCTGGGGGACTCCTGCCCTAATAATTTTCTTTTGAGATATTGCTCCTTCAATGGACACAGAGAAGGAACGTTTATCAAGATAGGATGCCAGAAGCGTGATATAGCAATCTGGGAAATTATTTTGGTATAATTTATAAAGAAGCCCTGCGTGAAAAACCCTGTCAAAAGCTTTTTCGATGTCTAGGAATACTGCAACCGTATAGTGGCGCCAATTGAAAGTATTAGTTACATGTTAAGACAAACAGAGTAACTGATATACAGTAGAATGATTTTTCCTAAGGCCAAATTGCTCATTAGGAAACAAATTAATATCGCGAATATGAGTGTTTAGGCGGCGCACTAAAACTCGTTCGTGAATTTTAGAGAGCGAGCTAAGCAGGCTGATTGGGAGGTAGTTTTGTAACTGAGTTGGGTCTTTGCCTGGTTTGGGGAAAAACAATTAGTGAGGCATATTTCCAGGGCGTAGGGAAGTGGACAAGAGTAAAACTTGCATTAATGCACTCTACTATAGCCTCAAACATGCTGTCTGGCAGCTGCTTGAGCACTATAGCCTGCAAGGAGTCGAACCCAGGAGCTTTTCGGGATTTCATATATTTAATAATACACTTAACTTCCTTCGCATGCATGGGGTCTGGTTCAGCCACTGTGGGCTGTCTCAGACACACTTGGAGGTCCCTATAAAAACGGGTCACAAAAGCTGGATCAGCTGGATGTATGTTGGGTTGGAAAACCTGCTCTAATTGATTGGCCATAGCCTCAGCCTTCTGCTGAGTCATATAAGCCACTCCTGCATTGCCTTGAAGAGGCGGGATTGGATCGTGCTATTTGTAAACGCTTTTGTCATGTGCCACAGACTATTATCCGGGGAACATAAAAGGGACAATTTATTATTCCAAATTTCAGCCTGCCAAGCAGTGATTTCAATATCAATACACTCTCTAATATTATTTATCTGGGCTTTTAATTGACGAGATTTAGTGCGGGAATAGAGCCTGCGCAGCCTATTTTTGCGCGATATAAGCTCCCTGATTTGATCAGGAAACTTATCTGCTAGTCCTCGGTGTTTTCTCCGGGACAGACTTATTAATTCCTGTCTGAATTATATCTGTGACGTGTTCGACAGCAGAGTCTAATTCGTCGGGAATACTAATTTGAGGTGGGCGATTAATTTCATCGTCCAGATTATCCCTAAAGCCTGGCCAGTTCGCATGCTTATAATTTTTAATTCTACGAATGGGTGTATTGACTGTGTCGGTTTCATCGAAAGACAAGCGGACAGGGTAATAGTCCGAGCACAATTCGTGGAGCATTCCAAAATCTAATGCCATATTAAGGTATTTATTAAGCACAATATATAATATATCGGGCCTATAATTTATTTTATGTGGATCGAAAGTAGGTTCGCTGGGCGCATAAACAACATAATTATGTGGCTCCTGATGTCTGACAAGAGTATTCCCACTTGCTGTGCGCGCGAGACAGCCCCAAGTGGGATATTTAGCATTTAAATCGCCAACAGCGAGTAAAAAAGGATAAGAATTAATTAATTCATCAATGTCTGCGCGCAGAAGCCTGCGGCCTCGCGGGCAATAAACTGAATAAATCGCGATATGTTGATTTCCTAATTTAATAGTGACGCCCACAGCTTTAAGTGTCTGAAGTTGCAATATTTTCGCATATTTGCAGGTAACTGAGTTATGAACTAATATTAAAACACCACCGCCTCGATTGTCGCTGTCTTTTCTGTAACATTTAAATCCAGTTATTGAAAATTTATGCTAGGGTTCAGATGAGTTTCATTGACTGTGATAATAGGGATCTGGTGGCGAGAAGAGAAATCTATCAGCTCTTGTTTCTTACTGGGAATGCCATTAGCATTCCAGTTAGCAATACTATTGACTAAATGAAACCTAAGAGAGGACAGGCTGCTGCCATGCCCTCTAGCAGCCATCGGTGGCCTTGGTGGTCACTGAAAGGGCGAATCCCACGAGGGCATGGGCTTTGTCGTCCTGGCTTTGCACAGGATCCGTCCAAATAACTAATAATTTGAAGAGAGACTCCAGCATCACCATCAATGCTAGGGTCTTCTGGGCGAGGGAGCTGTTTTTAATTTCCGAAAAAATATTGTGTGTGTCAACATGTGTGACATCGACTGGAGCTGTCTCCATTTGTACTGTGCTGGTTTGACTGTTTTCCGGCATTATTTGTACCGGCGGCGAGCTAACCTGCGCGCCCAATGGGCGCGGAGCTGTCCTCTGATTGGCCGCAGAGATTGTGGGTCCTGCTGAGGCCACGACAGGGGCGGGGGAGGGGGCCTGCGACTGCTGTTGCTCGTCTGAGACCTTGGCAGATTTATTTAGAGTATTTTTACTCTTTTTCCCTTTTTTGGATGGCTGTGAATTGCGAGACTGCCAATTTGAAGGGCGGTAGGGATTTGAAAATGGTGGAAAATCCACCTCGGACTGTTGGCCATAGTAAGCCAGGGCTCCATAGCCATTTGCAGTCGGAATCGGGCGATTGACTGCATAATGTGGAACGAAAGTCTGTGCTGAATTGTGCTGTTGCCTGCCCTGGACAATATTCCAGCCGTCTGGTGTCTAAGTAGTTGTCTTAGGGGGGTGAAGAGGGGGGGGGGGTCCTTTAGCCCAGGGGTCTATAGGCGCAACATAGCCTGGACGAGGCTGTGAAGCGACGACAGCAGAGTATCTGCTCTGCTGCTGTATCTTCTTTCGCTCTTGCGGAGCGAGGAAGCGCCACTTTTCTGTTTTGTAGGCCTGGCAGGTCTTGTAATTGGCAGCATGGTTCCCATTGCAACACACGCATTTTCTGAGAGACAGATCGTCCTTGTCGGACAGATCGCATTGGCTTGTAGTGTGGCCTTTGCCACAGAGTCTACAACGACTGGGCAGGGGGGGTGGGGGGACTCTTGCGGAATGGCCGAACCTCTAGCAGTTAGAGCACTGCGCAGGGCCCCCTGGACGCTGGTATTCCTCGACCTTTATTACGAGGCCACAGAGGCCTCGCAATTGAAATATAGCCTGCGACTGTTCGGTCGGAGGCAGTTCCACAATCCACATATGAATAGGCTTGCGATCACGAATGGAAACTTTAGGCGCGATATTTGAGTGGCTTGAAGCCATAGTGGATTAGATCTTCGCGAATCCAATCGGGAGACAGGGATTTATCTAGTCCCTTTAAAGCTACTTTAAGAGGCAGCTCACTACGCGGGGTCAGCACTGAGAAACCGACATTGATCGACTCGAGCAGTTGCACTGCTCTTCTGTAATCGTCAATACTCTGTGGCTAATATGACACGCCCTCAGGGACGACGCGATTTGTGGTTGGAAGGCTTAAATTTCCCCGAAAAAGACGGCATACTGTGGCGTAATTACACGCCGCAGAATGGTCCACAGTTATATAGGCCTTACATCTGACCATTTCGATTTGCTTTGCTGCACTGAATTACTCGCCCCTCCCTAGGGCGAGAAGGGGGGGGGGAGGATGTTGTCGCGGACATTTCCGCGGCTTTCCTTTTGGCGTCCTCTTCCATCGCGACAGATGTACCGACCAACATCACGAGGGGGAGGGGGGTCCCCGAAGAGCCTAACACCTAATTTCTTCTTTCTTCACCTTGAGGGGGAAAACTAATATAAACCTAAAATAAAAATTAACCTATTACACAATTGGCCTACACTAACTAATTTCCCTGACCTCTTCCCTTGACCGGAAACGAGGCTAGGGGAAAACAGCAGCTTGACAATAATTACATTACCCTGGCTAAGGGGTGTACCTTTTGCCTGTGCCCTACAGGAGAGCACAGGCCTGGTGTTGCCGAATTCACAGCTCCTCTTCTAACAGAAATCCAACTTCTTCTCGCAGTATTGCTACACAATCGACGAGCTCACGCAGTGCGCCTGAACTGTGTACAGCTAAACCACCTTTCAATGAATTAACAGCACAGAGCGACAGCCAAGCGCACGACCGACCTGCAGCGAGCACTGCTGCAGAATGATATGCTGTATGCTCGCAAGTAATGCTGGAATCATAATAACGCAACAGACACGACGCGACAGGCGCGACACGAATAAATGCCAATCAGCATTGAGACATCTGTGACGTCAACGCGACAAAAATGACGGGCGCGACAGGTTTTCAGAACAGAAAACATTTCTAATTTTGTCGCGTCGCGGGAGCGACAAACTGGGAAACCATGTAAGAATTGTGTGCTTGAATGATGGTCGTACAGGTGAATTGGTAACACCACTGTTGTGTTTATTTATTTAATTAAAACGCTTCATTTTCGGGAATAATACGGCCATATTTTTATATTTTATGCAAAATCAGTAACCATGAAAATTAAGTTTTGTCCAACAACACCGTTTAAACAAATGCAAACATCAATGGCTGTCGTACAAGAAACTAGCCGCTAGTGGCAAGAAACGATTTACGTATAATATTTTTGTATTTTTGTGGCGAGGCGATAGAACTAGTGTTCGCAATAAAGTGAATTTTTCTTGTCGCATCTCGCCCGTCGCGCGATTGTGATTCCAGTATTACAGTCACTGCAGGAGCAAGGTCACAAAATACACTTACGGTTTACTGATTGGCTAGGATCATATGTAGATTTTAAAAGTCTTTGCAAGAAACTGCTTATGCGCTTCCCCTACAGTAACAATATGGGTTGATGAATATCAAAGTTCAGATCAAGATAAATATAAAGATTTCACTGTGCTGAGTCAGCAGAAATTGTGGACTGTCGCCTAATGGGGGCGCAAACATGCCCACTGTTAAAGTTCGCAATGTGTAGAAAAAGAAATCTAGAAAAAAATCACTACCATAAGTGACGCAGGCTCCAATGACAATGTCATGTTCTACACTAGAATGCTCCAAAAATATTTTTTACTATTGAGCATTTTTCAGGCCTCTTGATAAGGCCCATGCTCCCAGACACTGTACTGTCCTTGTTCCATACTAACTGAAAATTAATATAGGCTGTTCACGGTAAAGTGAACACTTTTTAAGGCCATCCCAACAGGCATTAACCACAAATAAATATGTCTTATTGCAAACTCAGGCATTAAATTTTGAGGGTTGTGAAGTGTATATAATGTGCTTATTGGTCAAATTGCAAAGCTTATATTAAAAAGCAGCAGTAAGGTGGAAATTGGATGAAAGGAAAAATTAGAAAGGTCTTAAAAAGTACTCACTTTACCGTGAAGAGCCTATAGTGACCCTCACCATGTCTGGTTAGGATGACGTGTAACCTGAACTGGAACAAAAAAGTATTACAATTTTTTAACAACAATGCACTCAGCAAATGCAAAAGCACTAAAAATGTGTGTACAAATCCAAAGCAAAATAGAACATTCTTACATTAATTGAAATAAAATTCATCAATCATTGGTCATATTTAATCACATAAATTAATTAGATAATTTCCAAAACAATAACATGATCAATTTTAGCAACAAAATATAGATATAGATAGAGAAATTTAGTTGCGCCACTAACAAAGAAACGAACTACGGAACCACATTAACTTTGTGCATACATTCACATTTAGCCTACCTCCTGGAAGTTGGATAACTTTACTGCGAAAGTTATACTGTCATGCTACAGTATTCCTCTGACTCATGCAAGATAAGTTTAACCAAGTCTCATTTTCTGATATTTTGAAAGAACAAATGATATAATGGTACCGTATGATTATGCAAGTACTGGTGTTAAGTTACTAGAGAATTAATTTAGTTCAGGAAATAATAACGAGTCTACAGATCTCATTATTTTACATAACATATTACTATGTACAAAAGTTATGAAAAAAAGAGATGAAAGCTCAACTCTAAATAATTTTTTTTTTTTTTTTTTTTTTTTTTTTTTGCTAAATGAGACAACTTCTACACGACTAACCGAGCCGCCTACATTTCCCCAGCTCAGACGCTTCAGATCTGTTTTATCTGCAACAAATCCACTGCAACGAACATCGCGATAATTTTCACTTTTCAATTGAATTTTCTTCTAACAAAGTAGATACACCCCATTACATCTTAAAGGATTTTCTGTTTTTTGACAATAATATAATCAGGATCACTGTATCCGAAGCGGAGAAAAGAATCATGTAGGCCTAACATTTTATTTTTACACTGTTTGCGTTCATGGTTCCGGTTCAATACTATGCACCCAGTGTGAATACCGGAACAGTACATACTAAGTGCTGTCTTAAAACAGTAACCATAATTTGAAATAAATTCTGTCTGGTTCAGTTATGCACTATCTAAAGGTGGTTACAAATCAATATTAATGTTAAGCCTAAACCTTTTGTTTGAACACTGTTATAACAAAAGCCCTCAGCCCTGGTATGATTTCCTGTCGGACATAACTGTTATAAAATATCCGTAGTCTATGGGGCTACACACTTTATACAATATTGTAAACCTAGAAAACTGTGTCCTCAGCAAAACAATTTGAGCAAAAATATTTCTAACCGTAAAAATTCCCTTGGACTGGGTTCAACAGCTTGATAATGTACCTACAAAACTCCTAGCCTTCCCTTTTCTATACAAAACTCAACCTTAAAAGTACACATTCACCGTAATAACACTGTCTCTGCACTGTACTTACCTGGAGATTGATGAATATTGGCTGGCAACGTTTTAGAGACGACGAGATGTAGTTTGCAGAACTCACTCGGCTGGTGCTTTCAACATTTTTCAGCTGTAAATGTGAGAAAAATCTAACGCTGATGGCACTATATTTTCATCAACATTTTCTTCCACCGCCGAAAACACATTTGTCAAAACAATATTGGGTAAAGTGTTTAGAGCAAGCCTGGATGGTGTGAAATCTTCGCACTTGATAGCTACAGTCCACTTCTTTCTCAGTTCTTCATTCGCCAAAAAACTAAATAGGAAGAAATATTTTCGTAATGAGGAAAGGTTAACCTTTAAAAAAAATTTAAGACATAAATGCAAGCAAAATTATGTTTTACCGACACGTCAGACTTACCTCGATAATCGTTTTATTGAAAGTAAATAAATATACATGCAATAAAATTGGTAAATAATCCTACCTGAGAGACGTCCAAAGATGTTTCTTTCACGGACTTTTCATTATGGACAATTTTTCTTCAAGAATAACACCGTATCCCTACACTACACTCGAAACATGCCATAGCAGCCCACAATCAGATGTCAAGATTCTGATGTTATGCTGGGTCTAGTTATACATATGTCGTTGGTCACGATGGCCAATATATGGCACCACAGGAATGACAGCCGCGCCGTAGTTATGGCGCACGACGACCCCCCTTAGATTCCATGCATGCTCGCTTTTTCACATAAAGCGTCACAGCTATGAATGTCGCGTCTATGACGGGCCAAAATGACAACCATTCTCGCCCTGCTGGACGCTGTCCTGGCCGCCGCTCTCGGCTTCCCACACTCGTTCACGTTCACCAGTGCTAGAGAAAGCACATGAATTAATCCGATGATGTAATGGCCGACGGTCCATATGGCCTTCCTGGTAGTCCCCCATTGATGGACAAGAAGGACAACTGAGCAGTTACAACGTTCACCCTCCAAGTTGGTGAAGATCGACATAGAACTAAATCCTGTATTGCATCTTCTATTGGGGATTGTCGGCCACCCCATACGCTATTACACACGAATAAAGTGGGCTGCTGTGGCCTCTTAACACCATTAATAAAAATATACTTTTAGGTTATATTCCACTTACGTGGTCGAGATGCGACCAAATCAAATAAAACACGCCGAGTCATCCGTCGCGTAGATTTATTCAATATTATACCTCACAATGAGCAGTTACAATCATTGTTCGTTGTTACAATAAGACGAGCTCTGATACTGATAAAAAGCCAGGATGCCTACATGACTTACAGTGCAATAAACACTATCCGAGCTGTGTAAAATACAGCTGGGGTGTTAGGCGACCCTGGCTCCAGGTGAGCAAAAACAAGAGGTTCTAGTAAGCTACATTATCCAACAGAAAATACGGTGATTGATAATAAAAATGTGAAATGCCTGAGGCCCCGCAACACTGCGGCCACCTCAAGTCGAGCCGGCATCAAGAACTCCCTTTCTGTGGGCGCGAGGCCCTCTCATTGGTGGCGAACTGATGCCAAAATATCACGTAACTTCTTGTCAAAGTAAAAGTAAATGAAAAATGTATGAAAGCAACTAGCATTGTGGCTGATGAGAACACTAGAAATCCTTTACACAATACGTAACAACACAATTTAACTTTAATTATGAAAATTAATCTACATTCGACCAATCTACGTATGTGGCACTCTAGCCGCACTTTCAGAGGTCTGTTCAAAAACGGTTTTTGAGCGCTGTAGCTCTCCCCTCTCTCAACTAGTATTTTAAAACAAATCAAATTAATAATAAAATATTCTAACACAAGACACAACCCTGAAAATTATCAATAACAAGTTCAATTACACCACGGACACTGGTGGCACTGTCTTTGAGGTTAGGTTTGGTTTCTCCATTCCTGTGACATTCGGTCACATAATTAGGTGTGGTAAAATTCATAAATAATATTCCTACTTGGAATATCAAGTCTTTCATATTTTATGTGTGACTTAATTAAACTTTTTTTATATATGGTTATCTCGGTGCACCGATTGTTATGGCACATGACCCTTGTCACCTTAAAAACAAACACATACAAATACACTGGCACAAAAACCCTTTTTAATTAAATAATTAATAAATATATACTATTTGTCTCGTACTTGCATGTGTGTTACACGGGAGACATTGGGGAACAATAACAATAACACTAGTAATAAAATACACGACACAAACACTGTATAAAAATGTAAAAAACAATCAAAACAAATGATTGTGCATGGTATCCCTCGGGCGATGTCATGACACATTTCTCATTTTAATAACTTTACATACATGTTGAATTACCCTAGAAAACACATACATAGAACTGCAAATCATAAACACCAGAAAGGTAAACAAAAACACATGCGCTGGGTCGCGCGGGAGCCAACATACACTGCACTCACTGACTCTAAGATGAAAGAACACAATATTTACCCTGAAGAAAATAATGACAGAACACTGATCTGAACTACGTCGCATTTTACCAGCAGTGATGCACACACGAAGGATGGTGGCTTCTGCTACAGCGCCCCCACGTGGTACAGAGTGGTGGTCGTGACGATTTCTGGGATGGTGTTGTGGTGTACGGTCCTAAAGGCACGGGATGCGGCCCACATCACTGTACTGCACTGTAGTATGCAAATTAAACAGACTAACAACCACCCATTAAAGATATTTACTTCCCTTATTATATTATGTTATAAAATATTTCCTTTTATGCTCTCTGTGGCTTATCCCAGAGCCCTTGGCAACCTGCGCACATTATTTACCAAAGCAGGTAAGAACCATCTCCACCAAACACTGACCATATGCAGCAAACCAGACACCACACACACAAGTCATACAGCATGAATCAGGCAAATAATGACTGAGCCACTAGGCATAACTAATACCCAGAATAATTAAATGGCCTGACTATAATGCGATAAATATTAAATATTGCACCACCACAAATGAATGTGTGAAGTTTCATATACAAACACCAAAACTGTACATTTCCAAAGTGCCGACCACATGATCAATGAGACCCAAGTAATCATGCAACATATTGTGAATTAAACTAGTGGATTGTTTCATTTCATTTGATTTATTTGCATTCCTGGGATTTCAAAATTGAGATATGGAACAATTCATGTCAGTTTACAATAAAATATACATAATAATATTGTACAAAATGTTTGCACAATACTTAATACACTAAACACAATAGAAAGGTAATTCTAATTACAACTCGTACTAAACACACTGCTAATTGCAACACATTAAACAAACATTCCAGTTGCAAGTAATGTGTTTAATAAATGTTATGAATAATTTATTTAAACAATAAATTATGACTCCAGCAATGGGACACCCAAACACAAACTGAGCAACAAAAAGTTACTTAATTTAATATAATGTAACTAACATATTAGTTTAAATGACATTTTAATTAATGCAGGGTCATTTGTTCATTATTTAAAAGGGTCGAGTACATTTATTTTCTTTTCAGGAGATATAAATACCTTATTTGACACAAATATTATTTCTTATGAAAATTATTTTAATTTAATTTTATCACTTTTCTTTGTCAAGTGTAGGTGACACAGTGGATGATGTAATGTATTCATCAGTGTTATATGTTGCATATCATTAATTTAATTTTTTTTTTTTTTAGGGAATTTGAGTTTCGGTGGGAGGTGGACCACTACCACTACCATTTCCAGCACCTTTGCAAACCCTTTCTAGTCTGGCAAGAGTGGACTTCAGTGCACGTCGACGTCAAGCAGGTCGGGGGTGAAACAACATTCGCGTGCCAATCCCTTCACATCAATAGACTTTAATTTACCACAACCTTTTTCTTATACTTTGTGCATCCCCGGGCTTGCCTCCCTTCCAGTGCATTCTCTCACCCATCTGGCATAAACTTTACTTTAATTTTGTTCAGCATCTGCATGACACCATTGTGCAGGACAGCTTAGGCCAATGCGGGGCCTCGAGCCACACGCCCACTTAACTTTCTGTGAACAATTTCAATTTCATTTGGTTTTCTTTAACACAGCTCATATTCTGAAGCCACTGTGTATGTGACCTATATTCCCTCCTCACAGGGACATAGAGGCAATAGGCCCTAATAAATGTCAAATACATGTCATATTAACTAATTTAAGTACACAGTGTGTATTTTGTGTATTGAAATGTTTTATGTCATTTCACTGGAACGGTGTGCTCTGGAGCCACAATACGTCAGCTCGGGAGTGTGTAAATGCTCCAGCATTTACTTACCTGATGATGTCAGTAATAATGCACTACATCATTAACATACAGGGCATGGGATTCTTTAGTCCAGGATTTTAGACTGCAGTCCACCCCAAGAGTCTCATGCTAACACAAACGTATTCCATTAACAAGTTTACTGGTGCTCTCTGGACATTAACTTCATCTGTCAGACCCTGTGGCCATTCTGAAATATGTCAATTGGCACCTTTTTGTGTGTAAAAATTTCGCAGCCATTCATGGAACCACTATTATCACCATTGGCATGACCAGAGCGTAAAAATGCCACCATTTTGTACTGCATTCCTGTTCACAAAGGGAACAAGCTTCCTCCTGCCTCCACTGATTTCACACATCCCTGAGGTCAGCCGCACAACTTTCTGTAGGGGAAGGTGACAGCGCATGCCTTGCCGCTGCGACAACCAACACCGGAACAGCTGTCCACACACGCAAGACATCCGCATGAGCGAGAGGGCCATGGCCCCTGCGAATATTTTTGTGCAGCACCACCCACACATCCGCACACCCATGATCATGGCCGGTTTTGGCATGGAGAGTTGGCCCATCGAACATTGTGTCATTTGCTGTAAAACAAACGACAAAGACCCCTTCACCAAATACAACCTATCAGCGAGCATTTGCCATTGCCTTCCTATGCTAACATATGCCACTTCAATGCCAGCACTACTTGGCAGACTAACCAAATGCATGTACGAGGTCCTAAGTAGTCGATGCCAGCACGAGGGACCAGAGTGTGACCCGGCATCCTGTACACCCTGCCCGATGTACTACCTCGTGGACACCTTCAACATTGCAGAATACATCAGTCTGTGTGCCAGAAAGTTCATAGATACTCAGTGCAGCGTCAACCAAGGACTGGCTTGTGCCGACCTCAAGATGCTAATGCCAGTGGACTACACCATCATGACAACCCTTGCCACCACAAATGTGTGCGACTTTCCGAATTGGGCAATACACTGTGAACATTGCAACATGCAACTGCTGCGGCCAGAAGTATCACTTCGATTGCATGATTGTAGTCAAGTGGTCAATATTTCAAAAATCTCAATTCCAGTGCTGAGACTGCGTATCTGAACAGCTTATCCAATGCGATTCAGCTGTACCCGAACAACCATGGGTCGAGATGCGACACAATGTAACATTCCCGAATACTCAAGGATGTTCGGTGCCCTTACCAAAACCAACACTTAGTTTAATTCAAATCACACCACCATAACTTGCCACAGCATCCTCACAATTCATACCACAAACTGTTCAGGCTTTGAACACACCCCCAGTCGAGATTTAAGACACTTGCAAGTTTCTCTGGTCAGTGCTCGGAGGATCCTCAAGCATTCATGGAGGAATGCATGCAGCAACTGCAATGATATCATGTTCCACCCGAGGAGTGCCTGTGTGTAGTAGGAGCACAACTCACAGATGATGTGCATGCATTGCAGAGGTCTGTCACTGAGTACCAGATGATGTGGGAACGGTTCCTCGCAAACTTTTCCAACAGGTACACCAGCATGCTGGTAACCATACAAACAAATCCAGTTGAATATTTTCACAGAGTGACAACAGGCCCACAAAGATCTTGAAAATTTCATAAGACACAAGGTTAATCTTGTGGCCCAGTTTTACCCTCATATTGCAGACATGTATGTGTTGGAGTCAGTGATTAAGACAGTCCTCCCTGAATTCAGAGCTGCTTTGTGACCAGCCAGTTACAATGGCTTTGAACCCTTCATTCGAACAGCAGCCAACATTTCCGGAGGCATCACTGAGTTACAACAACATGGTGCACCACCACATGGAATGCACATATTTGCATCTGCCACTGTCACCGGGACAACAGCACAGCCCCTGGTGGTCTGCCACCAGTGATGCTTGCATGTGGATCTAAACCTCCCCTACCAGCTGTGAGTGGCTGAGTTGGCTGGTCTGTGCCCAACAAGGAAACAACTACTGGACCACGTCATAGTAGTGCAGCACCAGACCGGCCGCTACCAAGTACTTGCTGTTACTCTCCCAGCAAGGAGATGAACTGGCACAAGGACTGCAAAAACCATAAAGCAAAAAACCACCCTGCACTGGGAAGTGGGAAACAGGGATAGAGGATATTACATGCTATCCCAGAAACAGTGAAAATATAATATATAACAGGAAAAATAAGCACTCATGTTGCGGACAAATTTTTCAAATTTACAACAGCCTGCTATGCATACTCGTTAACATTAACTAAATATTAACAGTAGCACTCATTGACATGGCATCTTGACATAATATAATTAATGAACAACTGATTGCCCCTGAACAGCACAAACAACAAGATCAATTTGTGCAGCTCGCCATGTACGACATATCTGGCCATGCCCGCAGTTCTACCTCAGTAACCATAATCATCAGGGGTGAAGTCAGGCATGTTTCCATTCTAGTTATGCAATACCTCACAGATGACATAATTTTGGGAGTGCCATGATTCACTGACCAACAAGCTATCATCGAAATATCCCGTGACAGCATTAATTTTGGTAAGATACAATGGGAAACAGTTTACCACCTAGGGTAACATCAGCCCACAGTTCTGGACACTACAAATCTCCATAATTTCGACCATGATGTCCCTGTGGAATTTAAAAATGACATGCAAGCCATCTTGCCAGAACGAATTAATGTTCTTAGGTGTGGAGACTCGTTCCATCGCATCATCATTGCAGATCACTCTATACCTACAAGTCATTAGTATCCAATGTACATACCTCCCAGAGACTACAAAGACTACTACCACAACATCATCGATACCCAGGTAATGAAATGTTACATGATGGTGTTATTGAGCCCTCTGAGAGCAACTACAACTCATCCATCATCTTGGTGCATAAGAAAGATGGTTCATGGATGTTTTATGTGGATTTTTGCCCAATAAAATATAAATATAAGTGTAACATGTCAATATTTGTATTTTATTTTATTCAGGTTTGTTTTCATGTGCACCATCCACATGACACCATGTGCCATATTGAGTATTAAAATAATGTGTGATTTCAGATGCCAAGTTACAATAATAAATAAATTCAGTTTTCATGTGCAGTATCAATATTAAATAATACCTATTGTGCCTTCATTTGCATTACAGCCCAACCTGTAAAACTTAATAAATATAGTTTTTACATGTATCTGCTTGCTTGTGCGTGCCCACATAAATTTATAATAATTATTTTGTTCAATTGCCCAGTGTTGTCCTGTATTTTTTTTCATATTTTGTCCAGTGTTTTGGGTTAAGTTCAGTGTAGTGATGTAAGCCATGGGCCGGTTTACGTAGAGTACCAACGACGTGGCCAAGTAACCTCACTTTGTAACTATCATCTAGAAGTAAGGATACATGTACGAATATTTGTATAGCCAATAAATCAGCATGCAAAATAAAACACATGGGCATAATAAATTCATTAGGTGTGTGCTAGAAGCCACGCAAATACACATTGCAGAAAGGGTATATTTTTGGTTGAGGCATGTTTTCCTCATAATTTCTATGTAATTTTATATTTTATATATTCAGTGCCCGTGATTAGTGTAATAAAGATGGATAGGTTTGTATGTTCTTTCATCCCATCGGCATTGAACACGGCCATTTCATTTAATGTCATTTTTTGTGATAAATTTTTTTTCATATGCACACGGGAAGGCTTGCCACTCAGAGAGCTCCAAACCAACCCGTTGGTAGTAACATCTGAACATGATAGTGGAACGGACGTCCATAAGTGGCCCCTCCAGCCAACTACTTTTTCATCAACAATGTAGAAGTAATAGACTTTAAATTATATATACCGGAACTTTGATAACATTACTTTTACTGAAGGGAGCGCTGTCCCACAGTGTAGTCCATGGCTAGGTCTTAAAGTTACACACAATACCATGTAGGCTTTGTGCCATTTTGTAGCAGCATCAGTGCTCTCCTACTTAATGGAGAATTGTATTTTTATGTGACTCCTCAGAGTGATTTCATGAAAAAAAAAATTGTGTTGTCGAATCGATGCGATGCACACAGTTATTTCTCAGCCGCTTCCCGGCCACATTACCTGATTTCATCAACTGCGACGTATTTACTAAATGTGTGAAGGTGGCCCTGAATAGCCTTTAATGGGAGTGAGTTAAGCATATAGAAGGGGATATACGTCTTCCATTAGCCTAGGCTTTTGGATTTTAATTCATTGTCAGCATTTTCAACAACTTAAAGAGATGGAATATTATTTGGGGAACAGCCACGTGGGCAGTCGGCCACACAACCCCATCCACATCTCATGCTCTCCACTGAGAGCTGGCACCCGACCTCTTAAGCTATATCATCACCGATCTTATCAACATAACCTTCATCCCCCAATAGGCGACCGAACCAACTATGGTCAAGTGGTGCCCTTCTGTGTGGCTACAAAAGCTCACAAACCATGCCAAAATTTTCTCGACAATCTCACAACCTTCTTAAACGTTTGCCACTCCCAGTAATCCCGTGTCACGTACCTCATCAGTATCCAGTATTGAAGTGTTCATTGGCGTTATTTTCAATGTTCCATGTTCTTGTGACCACATGTTTCATGGTGTTAGTATCCAGTTGAACCCTTGGGCACACCTAATTTTTGCTACTGGCAAAACATTTCCCATGAAATTTAATCGTTCTGCGCCTTTTTCCTGACAACTATATGCCAGGTAGAACTCAGCATGACAACATCAACAATTTGGCGCCCAAATAGCCATTTTTCCATAAACACCAGAACAAGCCATGCTCTTGGGGCTGTGCATTATCGTATCGATCGCCACAGCCCGTAATGTCAACCCCACCATCATCTTGGGCTAGTCCACTGTTGAGGGGAGCTGACCACCTGCCTCCATCCTGGCTATGCCGCTCTGGCAGGGAACATCCCTTCTGCATCACATAGTGTGGAAGACAGCCGCGAGGCTATGTGGCCTACTATAAACAATAACACTAACTTTGTGATAGCTTTTTCTTAGTGTCAACCGCGTCATGCAGATGACCTGGGTCGTCTACACTGGCAAACTGTGAATGGTAGCCCCACATCAATTTGCAGGAAATGTCTACGCTCTGCACTTTCATCGGATCCATTTTCCCTGGATTTCCTGAGGGGAAATAATTGCATCTGCCATGATCCTGCCATAGCTTCACAACTGCAAGTGGAGGTAGAGCACAAAAATGCAGAAATTTCCGAAAGAGCATGGGGACATCCCATCGCCGGCACACAGGAGGATGTGTGTACACTGCATGAGACCTTATCAGGTCCAGGAATTCGTCAATCCTATTTGTGTGCCAGCGCTTTGCAAATACGCCAGGTATCGAACGATCAAAGGACACTCGCCAACAAACTTTCGGAGAGCTATTCAATAATGTGCAAATTATAGTTGAAGTGAAGGAACTAGTAATGCCACACTCGCGTGCTTTCGGTGTTTCTGAGTGTACCTTGAGTGGTATGTTTCATTGCAAGAATACACAACATTAAGAAAAGCATACTTCATTGACTGCACTCTTTGCAGTACAGAAAAACAGGCTACAAACAACAACCACAATATCAACATCAAACCTGAACCGCCTGCGATGACTTTCATCAAAAATGCAACCTGAAGCAACACCATTTTCATGTGTGTTGTGGGGAAAACATGCAACCCCCATGTATGTCAATAGGGAATCAGTGTGCACAGCAATTGTTATTGCCACTTCCACCAGTGGTCGAGTGCGCAGAAGCATGATAATTCAGAATTCTGCCTGCTCACTCCATGCCGCTTCTACCAGCATCATGGGTGCTGGAAAATAACGACACAGTTTTGCCCATTGCATCACACATCCCAAATGTATGCCGAGTTGTCAATCTTTCCACAGCCACACCAACGTGTTTTCAGTTGCTTCCAACGTACTCAGGTATCCCGAGTGAAGACTCCATTCCATCATTGCAAGATTGTGAAAATCGCCTCAGTCACAATGGCATCGCTGTAGAAGATTGGCCCAGCAGCATAGGTGTCTGCTACAGTTATGATCCCCAATTTTGGTGGCGAGGTGTAGCCCACTAAGGCATTACATGGACGAATTCTGCAGTGCATTTATGTGTTGTTTCGCAGTCACATTTACATCGCTCCATGTGCGCAGTCAGGCAATCCTCGTAGAACAAGGGAAAGAACTACTTTATAACTTTGTGACACACCAAATTAGTCTAATCAGGACTTATCCTTTAGAACTCTCCATCAAGAATATGGTGCCATTTTAGCACCCTTCCAAACATTTAAATTAACATAATTTCATTCAGACAGCGATACTCCTTGACTCCAGCATTCCAGCTCAACCACGCTGCGACTGGGAAAGTGTTCAGCTGTGCCAGGAGAATGGACCAACTACAAGACGGGACAGTACGACCATTGTGAAATCGTCGCCCACCACAACAACAAAACCAATCATCAGCGAACAAGTGGGATCAGTAACGACCACGGTACAATCAACCACCGACATTGCCATTCAGCATTCACCATTCACGAACAGAATGCCCGAACCCATGTCGCTGGTGTGGAGGAGCACACTGGAACAATAGGTGCACGAGCACGGAAGAAACTGTGCCAACTAAAGGAAAACCCATGTCACCATCAAGAAACGACCGAACGGGGTAGGGCGACCGGACTTCATATGCCCTAAGCCATCGGTAACTAACACAACTTCACAAGAAGTACTAACTAAATTCACAAATCATTGGCACATCAAATATTTTCATCTGCATTGCTGTATTCATTAACAATCACCCCTGCAGAGCACTCATCAACAGTGGCGAAGGAAGGGTGGTGCGGGGGTGTGGGCCACCCCAGGTGTCATCAATTGTCTGAGGGGGGGGGGGTGACAAAATTGCAAATGGACTCTCACTTTTATTGTCATTTTAAAAGAATTCAATAACTCTATATTACAATGACTCTGGATCCAAGGCTGTATTTGTAAACTAAATCCTAAAGCATTATTCGTTCCTTGTACAAATCATTTTCTTAGTCTGTGTGGAGTGCATTATTTTGCAACTGTTTCACAATGTGTAACCTTTTTTTTGGGGCCTTATAAAGTCTGTACCACTTTTTCTCAGTTTCCACGTACAGATGGACGATCATTGTAACTAATGTTGGAGTTAAAGTCAAAAGAATTTAAAATACAAGATTGAGTGCTCACTATGAAGCTGTAAAAACTGCACATGCTAATTTCAAGATAATTGTTGATGCCACAGATGAACTATGTGATCCCACAGACAATGTCGAAACCAGAGAGCAGTGCAAATGCCTTTTTCCAGCAGTATGTGTTTTTTTTCTGGGTTAATGTCTTAGGAGAAGAAAATCACCCTCAAAAATACCTACTGGATGTTAGAATCTATTTTAAGACATTTGCTAACAAAATGAAATGTCTGAAGATCTTTTTGAAAGACAAAAGAAATTATATCGCGAAACGAATACTGCAGTTTGCAACGAACCCTTGTGAAGAGATGGGCGTTCCTTTCCTGAGAAGAGGAACCATAAGAAAGAAGAAAATGATGTCTGGAGAAAAGGCTCAAGATGTACCACTCATGTTGAATGAAGAATTGAAAAGATCAGTGTTAGAGTTTATTGACAGGTTTTTTTTTATCAAGAAATCGACACTCACTGCAAAGAAATAGAAAATATATCACTCGGTTTGTAGTCCTCGAGCCCAAGAATCTGCTCAAAAATTCAGAAGACGAACTTCCACAGTTAATACAAAACTTAGTTATAAACTATTGTTAAGCACTCACTGCTTAGTATCCTGCACAAATGGAAGTGAAGGACAGCAGCTGTATTATAGCGGTGGCAACAAGTCAAATCATAGTTTTGAATGAACAGGCCAGCGATAGGCCAGTGGCCGCATATCTGTTACAGAAAGCGATCCGACACGATAATCCTTTAGCAGCGTATGCTGCTAACCCTGGTTTTATTTATTTCTGTGTTTATCTGAAGAATGCTCTGGAGTAATGAAATAGTTCTCTCAGTGCGACTCGGGGTGTATTGACCCTTCCAGATGGTCAGGGCGAATGGTATAAAAGTGTGAGAGACCTCTGAACCGAGGAGTTGATTAGTAAAGGAGTGGCTGAGTTCCGAGCGATAGAAGATGAGCAGCAAGAGAAACGACTAGCAGTAAGGAAATCTGCGACAGCAAGCATCAAGCAGAGAAGTGTATGGCTGGCAGGCTGGACTATTAGACTAGATATATGAGTGAAATAAATTACAAATGGAGGTAAATCAGATAGAAGACTGAGCATGTGTTAATAATATGTATGAATTAATTGACTGTAACAAGACAGAGATAATAAAGGATGTTTATTAGAGTTGAAATGTACATTAAATGGTGTACCCACTCTCAGATATAAATAGTAATAGTGGAGACAGATAATTTAATTCTGTAAATAATAACTGTGTAGATAAAGCAGAAATCAAATTTAGTGTTTTTTTATTATTAAGACTCCATCCCTCATGGACTCAGATACACCCCACAGGCATCATATTTAACACTATGGTTAACTTTCTGAAGATGGTCTCCTTAGAGAGATTCCACGACTAAGAAGACATCTACAAGCTGTCATAGTTCCAAAAGAAGATTCTCTGGAATGGTCGTCTTTAAAATTTTTAGAGTTTATTGTTGAATATAAACTTTCAGATTCTGTACCACAACTGACTTTATCCAGGGGCCTGCCTGCCTGGTGCTCGAACTACGTTGCAGACTTGCAGTGTGTTTCAAATACGTGTTTCTCTTACCAAACTATAAAACATGTGTCCCTCAAACATGGGAATATCTCCAAGCAGGCGGTCCCTTAAGATTCTTGTTAACATTACGTGTTTCATTAGCATATTGCAAGAGGAATTTTTCTAAACTAAAATGAATCAAGAGTTATCGTAGGTCCATTGTGAGTCACAGTAGGTTCTCTGGCTTACCCATCTGTCAACTGAAAACAATAACCAAATAGCGGAAGGAATTGTTTTTTTTTTTTAATGTAATTTCAAAATTGGCAGAGAACAAAGTTATGCAAAATAAGTTTTTTGTGCATATGCTTACAATGTTTAGTAAATATGCTAGAAAATTACACTTCCAACTGTAAGTACGTTATTTTTCCTTTTTTTATTAATTTCATATTTTAAAAAGGGGGCAAGAAATTTTCCACACCTGGTACCACCTGGTACCACTGCTCATCAACACCACAGCATCTCATAACTTCATTCGATCGCACCTTAATAATGTCGACACCATTCAGTCTATACAGAAAATTGTGCATCTTGTTACCCACCAGCACACTGGCGAGATACCAGGTGAGGCCAAAATCACCATACTCATCAGAAACCTCGAAATCACAACAACAGCCTAAGTGTCAAGACCATATTAGAGAAGATGTAATTTAAGATGTACTCTGGGTCACCGAACAAAACACAGTAGTTGAACCAGCCGCCCGACGCATTCACTTCGGACAGAAAGAATGCAGAACGATGTACAATTTGACCCCAGACCAACTGGAGCTGTGCCTGAAGTAAAGCTGGATAAACTAGACTATTCGGTGCTACAACTGTGTACAGAACAACAAATACAACCGCCGACTGAATTTTGTGACTAAAAGTGCTCCGCCACCCTACAGTCATGTAAAAGATGCCTTAAACCCACTAGGCAACACAAAAGTCATTACCACCATCGACTTGCGCAGCAGATACTGGTAGGTACTGGTTCGCCCACAGGACCGACACAAGACCGCTTTCACAGCGCCCGATGGCAGGCGATTTCAATTTAGCACCATTTCATTAGGATTGAAATGGCTCTGTCAACTTTCCAAGCAATGACGGTGCAAGAACTAGATGGATTAATAGGGGAATTCGCCCTTGCCTATCATAATGATGTCATAGTCTGGTCAGCATCATGGGAAGGCCACCTTTATCATCTATCACTCTTGCTAGAACGACTCGCCATTAATGGATTGGGTTGCGTGAACCGTAAATGTCATATTGGCAAATCTGACATTCAGTTCCTGGGGAATGGGGTAAATGAGCACAGTCGCTGCCCAGCACAAGAACATATGAGCAATATTGAAAATAATGTGGTTCCTACCACACGGAAACAAATCCGAAAATTTTCAGACCGGTGAACTGGTTGTGGGTATACATAGAAGGATTTGGTATCATGACTGCACCATTGACTGAGCTCATGTCCCATAATGTGCACTTCAAGTGGACATCAACACAGCAGGACAGCTTCGATGAGCTTAAATGCAAGTTGCAGGAATGACCGGCCCTAGCACGACATGACATGTCACTTGTACGTCTAGACGGGCACTGACAATGGTGCGAGACAGATAATTGATTACAGCAGTACTAAGTTCGGCGCAGTCGAAAGGAGATATGACGTGAATGAGCGGGAGTTCCTCGCCGTGGTATTGGTGTTCAAAAAGTACCGCAAATTATTGGAGTATCAACATTTCATTCTGCGAACAGATAGCAGGTGTTTGCTGTGGCTACACAGAATGCGAGAAAATAGCAGCAAATTAACTCATTAGGCATATTTCCTCCAGTCATATGATTTCGAGGTGTACCATGTGGCAGATGAGGAAAATCAGCTGGCTGACCACCTCTCCTGCTCACCAGGCTAAACAGTGGTGTGCGACGAAGAGGAATGGGAAATCATATTCCCCTTCTCCCTGCCAAACGACACATCAGACACTGGAGCAGTACAGTGCAATACAATAACATTGTTGTCAACCCAACCACGCATCGCCCGGCCCACCACCGCCATTCCCAGCAGAACAACACATTAATGTTCGTACGCACCCACAATTGGCTGGACAGAAATAATTTTGTGCAGGATTCGCCACGAAATTGACTGGGCCTCACGCAATTATCAAGGCAGTAGGTAATTTCTGCTACAAAGTGAAATTCAGTTACCGCCGAACATAGACTTACTATCGCGATGTGCTGCGTATCACCAGCACTGGCATCGCCACGCCCGGCATCGAGCCGCCCTCGCCTAACGGAGATGGAAGGGAAAACAGGTCAACATCATCCGACAGTGCTGGAAAATAAAAGTCTCGACAGCAGGAAGGCTCGCCGAGCATACCAACAGAGAAATTACCCGACGCCCCTGCGACCAATGGGGATTTAACTGACAGTGTCGTTTCAACAGACTTCAACCTGCCCAACATATTCTCTCAAACATCAACTGCCATCAGAGACATCACTGGCAGCACAGCAGGTGGGTCATCTGAGGACCGTCATGATCGCCAGATGATGCCCCTGCCTGCCAGCATAGTGATGTCTCCTGGATACCTTGCTTCCCCAGCACCATCATTGAGCCCATTGGCTTCTGGGTCGGCCTCGCCTGATCAGCAGGATCATTCTGACCTACGTCGCAAGTGACAGCTGTCGCCCGCCCAACGCTTGCAGCAGCAGTAACGAATCAGGAACAGGCTGTCACTCCTCCCCCCCAAACAAGGATGATTGAAACGGCCTCGCACAACACGACGTGAAACATGCACGGCCTGCAGGCACACACCACCCAGAGCAACCGACACGATGCAGTCGTCATCGAGGGAGTAACAACCCCACTAGCAGCAACTTTCAACACAAGTAGTCAGCCACTATAACCTGTGGCCACGTGGTGACCTTCACCGGCCAGCTGCATGCTGTACTTGAAGGAACATCGCACGAGTGAACTGTCTCTAAAAATGGGGGAGGAAGCATTTCAGGTGTGCCGTTCGGTCCCCTCCACACCGTTCGTCTCGCACCACCTGAAGCTTCACTTGCCATCCGTTTGAGAGCAGTGCTATGCATCAAGTGTGTTCCACGTGTGTGTATGTGCAGTGTAGTGCATCGGTGTTTTGTTTTTACAATGCAATTATGTAAATTGGTTTACATGGTCTTTTTAATTCATATTTTCTCTTTAATTAATTATTATGGGTGCAATACAGTAACCATCTTCCAGTGTTTTCATGTATCAGGTTTGTTTACATTTATAGGTGTAACATGTTAATATTTATATTTTATTCGTGTTGGTTTTCATGCACACTATCCAAATGACATCACATGCCTTGTTGGGTATTAAAAATAATGTTGTGGGGGTTTTTCAGATGCCAAGTTACAAAAATAATTAAATTAAATTTTCATGTGCATCATCAATATTAAAGAATACATATTGTGCCTTCATTTGTATTACAGCACAGCCTGTAATAATTCATAAATATATATTTTTACACATAATTGCTTGCTTGTGCATAAAAAATATAACTTTATGATTATTTTTTCAAATATCCAGTGTTATCCTGTATTTTTGTCTTGTATTATGTCCAGCATTTTAGGTTAAGATCAGTGTAGTGATATAAGCCATGTGCCGGTTGACATAGTACACCAAACCACCTGGCCAAGTATCCTCATTTTTTAATTATCATCTAGAAGCGAGGGTACATGTACGAATATTTGTATAGCCAATCAATGAGCTCGCAAAATAAAACACATGAGCCTAATAAATCCATTAAGGTGTGTGCTAGAAGCCAAACAAATACACATTACAGAAAGGGCATGTTTTAGGTTAAGGCATATGTTTACCTCTTAAGTTATAATTAATTATATATTTTCGGTGCCAGTGATTAGTGTAATAAAGATGGATATATTTGTATTTTTTTTTCATCCCATCGGCGTTGCACACTGCCATTAATTTTGTTTACCATCATCATTTATTTTTAATTACCATATTTTCCATGTGCACACCGGAACACTCACCACTCAGCAAACTCTGCACTAACCTGTAGGTAGTAGCATCTGGACATCATAGTGGGACGGACGTGCAGCCGCAGGGGCCAAAGAGAGCGCTTGTGATGTGAGCAGGAAAGTATAAGTGTTGAACAAGCCACGTGCGTCCACACGCACGTGTCTTACAAGGAGACCCTGCAAATTTGGGCCTAAGTTTAATCAAGAAACACTCAAGGATGCCCATTCACGAAATGGCCAATCAAGTAGCCCTAAAATATTTCGATGCCCCCGTGGGCCTTAATTACAATGTTTTGCATTTTTCATTAATTACCATTTTTCACGTGTTACATCCACATTTTGATTCATACAGTGCAATATGTCAATTAAAGGGTTCCCGTGCCAAGGATAATTTTTTTTGTAAGTTTTGTAGCATTTAAAGTAACGTGGATGTGTTTTCTGAAGTTTGAGAATGTAAGAAAATAGTCAGCGCGGCTAGCCTGCCCACCAATCCTCGGCTGGCATGCCGTGCAGGACTGTTAGTCATACCGTGGTGTCTCGATGAGTTGGACATGCTGACCGACGGGGTCGCATTTCGAGCACTAAGGCGGCGCTTCATCTTCGTTCACTAATCACTTCAAAACAATAAACATTAATGTACTGGAACCTTAGTGTACTTCGCAGCCACCCAAGATTCTCCACTCCTCCCTTCCCGTGGAATAACATCGTCTGGGAAGGGGTAAGTTTTCCGATAAGTTATTTTTTGTCGCCTTCGGGCCGTTTGTACAGTGTCACCCTGCCGACGGGTTAAGCCTGGCTCCTTGCATAAATTTGCTTCCTGGAGGAGTTATTAATAAAACCCAATGATTCAATGTAAAATGGTGTGCATTCTCATTTGAATTGTCTACAGGCCATAAGGGCGCGGCCTCTACCTTTCCCACCAATCATTAAGAGATATGTATCAGTGTTTTGTATTATCTTTCAGTGCTTTTACCAATGTACAAATAATCATGGATGTGTGAGCCACCCCAAGATCTCACTGTGCAGGGTTTCAGTAACATAACTGTTTTCGTATTAATCACGATGGTCGCAGCACTGGGAGGACACCATCTGTAGGTCGTTGGCACACGACCCAGAGAGGAGAAGTCTGCTCTACGCTAGTTAGTTGGTAGTTCACTTAAAATACCTGGCGCCCATCATCTAGAAGTAGAAGAGTTGGTGAGAATCTACGGAACATTTACGTGTCCCGCTCCCAACCTTAATGTGCACCACTTTGCTCCGCTACATAATATACAACTCAGTTGTGGTGCACCTTATGTAAACATCTGATTACACTTTAAGGATAGAAGCGTTTGAAGCATCAGAATCTCAGCTGATGAGGTTAAGAACAAAAAGGTACAAATAAAAAATTATAATTCGAACATCTCAAGAGCACAAATTGTGCTGAAAACAAGAATACGGCAGCCATGCTGGCGCAGTACAGTGCTTATCACATAAAATGATCTACTGACAATTAAAAAATTACCAAAAAATATTCACTAACCAATGTGGCAGCTACTCAAAGATTTTACTAAGGCCCTAAAGGCTCCTGTTTGAAATATATATATATATAAACAACCTCTATATGAGCTCTCGCAAGTTTATCAACAGGTAAACTGGGATGCAGTGCACAAAATAGGACTCAATACAGTACAAATCAATTTCATTCTCTACTCGTAGCATATTAAACCTTTAAGAATTCTTCACCATACTTCCAAATAATCAATTTAGAACACCAAATAAGACTCTGTGCACCCGAATTTAATGTTAGGCGCTCACTAGCCTACACAAAGTTACTAACAGACAGATTAAAAGCTCAAATTCCATTTTTAAAATGTGCCCAAAATTCCACCACTTACCTAGCATGTCCCTCTCGTCGGTGCACTAAATACAGATAATCATAATCCAGAGCCATATCTCTCCTATGCCAATTTACATTTTACAACCCTAATGCATTCTGCGGATGAAGTCCAAGATCATCGGGCATCATGGTAGCCCAGTTGAACGAGTGACGACATAAATCAGGGAACACAGGTCACATGATGTTGCTGAGCTGCAGGCTGGCAAACAAGTGAAGCCTCAGCCAAAAGCAATTAAACATTCGCCGCCTGGAGTCGTGGGGATGAGTGGGGGAAGGGGATGAGACTGGATGAGGTGGCCCGAGTGGCCAGAATTCTCAAGGTGGTGCTTCACACAGCTGTGAATTGGTTAACAAAAAGTCTCGCACTGGTGCAGGAGCAGTGTGCAAGTTGAAGGTGCAACTGCTGCTACATAAGATAGAGCAGCACAGAATGTGGGCCGAACAACGGCCCTCGTCATTCTCTGTCAGTGTGTCAATGTCACCACAGGCAAATCACCTGCCGATGTCCTGCTTGGACACAACCACGCCCTGCCAGGCGAGAACTATTGCCCACAGTTAAAAGAAAGCAGCAGCACAGAAAATAGTGCACGCCAGGAGAAACATCGTCGATAACACAAGGAGCACACAACGAAGTGGGTACCAACCACTACCCGGCTACCAATAGCATTCCATGCCAGGCAGAAAGTGTATATCAGTGCACACCCGCAGTCTGCAGCAATTTCTGTACGGGCCTGGCGGCCAAATAGAGTGGACCACATGACGTGATGCACAGTATCGGGCCGACCACTTACTTTTCCTCCCCACTCGGATCATGTATCAAGGCACATCAGGACGACATCAGATCCTCTCGCCGGGTGATGTGACCGACAAGGTGGCACCGAGTGTCCTGACGCCCCACAACAGTGTTCCACCTGCCAAGCTCCAGCAACGACATGTGTAGGATGAAGGTGAGTCAGAACAACTCTCAGGAGGATCCTCACAGACGACACACGTCACTGATGCCGGACATGCAAGTGTCCCCCAGGGATAATCGCAACATTTGTCAGGGTGCCAGGGAAGGTGCTGCACCATCAGGCGTCGTCACCCCGATGCCAACAAAAACCCCTAACTCACCACAGCATGCAACAAAACCTGTACCTCCAACAACCCATGATGCCAGCGCCACTGTTGAGCATCCCCAGGGAGTTGCAGTAAAGGAATATGCATCAGCACCTCCCCAGGAGAGCCGCTAGCAGGAGCAGAGGGCCCAGCATCGTTCAGCACACCGGTGCCTGGCAAGGCGAGTCCGATGGCCATCCCCAAGGTGTTTGGTGGTATGGCACCTACCAGCACTGCTGTTCAACCACCAATGCTGCAAACCGATGCCAGCACTCTTGGGGGCGACCCCACCTGAGGATGCTGCAATACCCATTGTTGTGGGGCCAAAATTAGCAGGGGAGTTCACCACTAGCTGGCCAGTGGCAAGAACACCCACACCAACTAAGGAGGGTACTTCCCAGTGGTCACCACACCCTTGTCGCCGCCTACCCGAGTCGCTCCCGTAGGTGGCAAGGTTGGCAGTGTCAGTACGAGAGCAAAGAAAGCAGCATTAACGGCGGCAGCAAGGGCAGCGAGTCAGCCGGCTTGCTCCGCCTCTGCCGGTCACAGCCACTACGGGCATGCCTGATGTGCAGAGGCACCACAGCATCCTGCACCAAAGCAATAGCAGCAGGTGTTATTACACCATAGGTGGGCGGGCAAGGAGCCCCTACATTGAAGGCAGCAGGGGATTTCCCTGCTGTACCCAGTGGTGCACCACTGCAAACTGTTTCTCAAGGGGAGGGGGGTTTGTTGCATGTCACGTTCCCATCCCTAGACAGATTGCTTGCCAAGCACCACTCCATGATGCAGCAGGCATCTGCACTCAGCAGCGTGCTGTTTTGTAGTGCGCAAGGTACAACAGTGTGATGCATGGGGTGTAGTGCAAGCAGTGCAACTTCATGCATCATAGTGCTAAACAGTGCAACGTGATGCAACATGCAAAGTAGGGCACCCACACACAAGGACTTAACGTTTCATGCAATTTAATCCCTTAAAGGCACAACTTAAAAGATACCTCTACAATTTATTATTGAGTGTGTTGTGTTGTTTTTTGTCATTCATGTCTTCCATCCTCACATCATTTATCAGAGTTTGCAAGTGTTTTGTTTTGATTAATCTCGATGAAGAGTATTTTTTTGCCACATTATTTTACAATTGTTTTCTGCAAAGTATGTTGGCAAATATTCCCATGGGCCATGCGAAGATGCCAATGCAGTGGAACGCGTTATGAGGGGAGATCAATAGTCGCAAAGTACTCGGAGGGGATGATTGTGAGTCGGTGTTCTGGGCAGCATTCATCTCTTATTCAACCAACGACTTTTAATTCTGCAATATACTTTAGCTTATCGGAACCTCGTTCACTCAGCTGCCCGGAGACACTGCCCCCTTCACTTCCCCAGTGCTTCAATTGCCTGGACAAGCTTAACTTTTCATGTAAGTTTCACTGGCTTCACACCCTTTTTAAGTGCTGCCCATGCTGGCAGGCTATACCCGGCAAAATCTTCTAAAGCATCTCCCTAAGATGATAAAAAGTAGCATACAACTGCAAGTAAAAATTGTATATGGCATGAACTGCATGTTTTTATTTAGCAGAGCCTTGTACCTTTTTAAGGGAACGGGTCCCTCAAAAGCCAGCCAAAATGCTACCATCTTTACTCCATGTTCTTAATGGGATGCAATAAATCTCAATAATTAATTGCAACAGTTTAAGGTGTGTAGGTCAGCCTGTAATATGGCTACCTTTTAACAAATACTGCAGGTAATAATTAATATGAGGGGTCCATCTTTAAAAATGGAAATTTGTGTCTGGGTGATCGGCCCACAGTTCCTGAGAACTTCAAGAGTCTCCAGCTCTCCAACAACATTGACACCGTGTTGACAGTGTCTGGCGCCTGTTCGGTAACATACATTTCCATTACAATTCCTAACCTCAACCTTTACTACACCTCAAAATTACCTTGCACACTTCGCCCAGCGACCACACCCCATCAAATTGCACAACAGTTAGACGTAAATGTCGTGCAGGCACAATAAACAGCTCCAGAAGCGGCACAATAGCGCACGAGTGCTAACAGAGTGCTCAAAACTAGCGAGTTGTAAATAATCGCCTGTGAATCATACCATTACATGCAACAACGTAGGCTTTGCAACACGTTCAAGGCCCACTGCTCAGATGGCACACAATAACCACAACTACCAAGCTAACAATTTGGCACCATAGCGCTGTACCTTATGAGACCCTACCCACACAGCGCACAGGGCAATCAGTTTATGGTAGTGGTTATGGACCTTTTCTCATGTTGAATAGATACCTACACCATCAGCAGTGCACACACAAACAAAACAGCAAATGTATTGGAAACAGAATAAGGTGCTCCTGAGAACAGCACAGAATTTGAGGAACACTGGTGGAGAGACTTCTGTGAACAATGGAAAATAGAACACTATACTATGGCCAATTATCCTTAAAGGGTCAACCCCAAAGAGCACAGAAATCAGGAGTTAAAAATTCAGATCAAGATACACGTGGGTTAAGACCACACAATCTGGCCACATCACCTGCCGGCTACTTTTTTCTGTCTGTGCACGAATGTGAAAAAACCACTATGGGGATACCACCTGCCGAAATAGTACTGCAAGGATGTAATCTAGCTCGCCGTGGATAGCTAGCCTGCCTGGCAAAGCAGCCAGAAAACAACACGAATTTAAAGGTAAAACACTGGAAAGTGGTTCAGCAGGTATGTGAACAACAATACATTGACACCTGGTTACCCACCACCCAATGACTACCAAGAGAGCTAAATGTGGGTGAACATGTCTCTGTTAGTGAACACCCACAATCAATAGGCAGTAATAACTTTTGTGCTGGCCTAGCTGTGAAGTGAAGTGGATCTTACATTATCACTGCCAAACTGGGAGAGAGAACCTACACTGTCAAAATCAGCATCAACCACACCATAAAACTCCATCGCGATGACATCAGGGCGACAGCCAACAGGTTGGACGACAAGCCACCTTCTCCTACATGAACCAGAACTTACTACCCCAATGGCAGTGGTCACTGCCTCGATGCCCGGTACATAGCCCTCCGACAAGGATCAAGCATTTACAAGTCTGCACAGGTTGGAAAAATACCCAGTGGTGACTCAAGACACATGAACCATGCATTCGATGCCCAGTGCTCAGATGTCCAACAAGAATCGGGGAGGGAAGACAACGTCCTAGTTATCCTGAAAAAATTTCTTCAACCAGTAGCAATGGTATCTCTTCTGCATTTCAAACTGCCGATGCCTGGCATCCTTACACACAACAGGGAAGCAGTGGAAGAAATGGAATATGTATGGGGCTGCCTGTTTACAGCTCCACTGCTGCCTGCCAGTGTTGTATAGTCTGTAATCACAAGTGTACCACGAGCACCTACAGCAACTCTCACCCCACATGCTTCAACCACGACATTTGATGCCCAGCCACTCAGCAAGGGTTCGGTGGCCACAATTGAAGCCAGCTGCGGGAGTTTGCCTGCAGTATCTCTGCCACCAGTCAGCGTGATGTTGCAGCCTACACCCCACAATCAACACACGTCACCCAGCCCCTTCGTAACTGCACCATCGCCTAGCATCCCGACACCCAACAGGGAAGCAGTGTCAACCATCGAAGAGATACGGGGGGGGGGGGGGGGCACAGCAGTCAGAATGGCACCCTCACCACCAGCACTTTATCCAGGACATGCCACCCCTACTTGCACCAACGCCCAGGGACTACATGCTCGATACAAGACTGCTTTCAGGGAATGATGAGAAGAGTGGTTGAACCACGTCAGCATCAGTTGACAGAACATGGTGGGATAGTGGCAGTAATGACAGCATCACCTCTGATGTCCTGCTCTGCCGACCACAGCAGTGCCAACACCTACCTAGTGCT
>CM057009.1:18906240-18986218 GCA_029891345.1 Dryococelus australis
CACCTGGCAGTAACATGGATACATTCCATAAAAATGCCACAATTTTGGGAACATTTCGTTATCCAGAATGTTACAATAGGCCTCTGTGTTCATGCTACCATGGACAAACACCAGAGGTCCTATGCTGAAGGCAGTGAAACACAGGTCAACTGACGTACTGAATTACCTATCTTCACGGGTGCCCAATTACTTTTTGGTAGATAGTATATTTATAAACCCATATTACACTTGAAACAAACAGTGGACGGCCTGTAACTCAAACATCCTTCACCCACATTAGTTTCTTCTTGAGGGAGCCGCACTACAACTCATCACGGTACGTCCAGCTTCGATACTTCCCCTCCTGTATGCTCCATGTGTTGTGACACTGCTGGAGTAAACCACTCATAGATGATTTTCCCACTTTTCAGAATTTAAAAAATTATTGTGTGACTGTTGTATGGCGGCAATAATTATGCGATAAATCACAGTATGAAAATAGTGTATTCTCGATTACTTGTTTTTCAGTGGACCGAAAAAAAAAAGCATGTGGGAAAACTATGAATGCAGATTTGGACTTTAGACCTGAGAAATATTGTACACAAAAATGCATTTTTTGAGATTGTGTCAACCAACAGCTTAAATATGTTAATAAAACAACTTAATCAAATCAATTAATGATACAATATCTACTTCAAATTCAAAACTTTAATTTGTTACTCGACCGAAATTTAATTTTTATTTATATTAATATTTTCATTCAACGTTGCTTCGTTTGCAGAGTAATGCTCAATCCCTTGATTTAAATTACCACACCTGTTTTATTTGCGACAATTTTTGCCAATAATTACTTGCCGGTCTTTTTCAAACCTTTACAATTCTAACCAAACAGACAGAAGATAGTTTCCGATTATAATCACGCCGGGTTAAAAATATGGTCTCTAACCCCATTCCAAATTCCATTTAGGTTAACAAAGCTATAGAGAGTTGGATACATTATTATGGCCAGTTGCACCACTGTGGTTTGAAACTCGATCCGAGATCGGATCTAAGATTGACACAGAAAACTGTTGCACCATTCGAGTTCAGAGCTTGATTGGAGATCGTGACACACATAATTTCGAACTGCCGAATTTAGTGGTTAGAAATCTCGATCCGAGATGAATACAAGTCTATTGAATTTAGGTTATGTAAATTTAGATCAGTGTTAAATATATTTACTTACTGAAAATAAACTTAGTCATATTTAAATTGTTAAAAAATTTATTCAATTGTTGTTTACTGTTGTAAAGTGTAAATTGAGACCTTTTGCAAAGGCTTAGGATCAAATGCATGTATTTAATTGAAGACAGTTATTTGCAAAGAGAGGACGAAATTCATGCTTATGCCTCCGAGTAAACATAATGTAAAACTGGGTACGTACAGCATGCATCATTAAATTTCTTGTTTGCAACACCAGAAACCATAAATTAAAGTGGGTTCGAAAGGGTTAAAACAACATTATATGCACTTTCCTGTGAGCACCACCAGAGTAATGGTTGCCAGGCTGAGCTTGCAGCTGGAAAGAAGACAGCCATTGCGACAGTAGTTGTGGCAACAGCAGAGGGAATTATATCCTAAACAAGGTCGGGCGGTGAGGGATAAGTGGAGCGAGTGCTGTAGGCTTGTGGCTATATTTGTTCCTTCCGACACCGGAGAGCCGCCCGAGACATCATGGCCGTGGTGACCGTCTGCCTAGAGGTCCAGGGTTCGACAGCGAGGAAGATCAGCAATCGAGACAAGCCTGAGCAAATCCGACATCACAATATTGCGTAAATATCTCTCCTGTTACAGTGTCACGTGAAGCAGTAACTAACTGCTTTCCGATAGCAATCTTACTATAGTCTTATATTGAATTCAGCTACCCATAATCTGAGTTATATTGAGTCCAGCCAGTAAAGTAACGACTTAACTAATACTTACTTGTAATCTTGAAGGATTCAATAAATGTAGTATTTGAGTTAAAGGAGTAATTGCTTTACTAGACTATGCCAACCCCATTGTAAATAAATGTGTGACCTCTTAGCTAAAGCGGGTTCACAGCAACTGGTGGAGGCACCTCGTGCTTCCCACGCTTCACAAAGTAAAGCTTGAAAATTAAAGTTTTTATTAATTCACTGTAGGAATTGCAATACAATGTATAGTAGTGAAGATAAAATTAGTAGTAAAACTGCTAACACTGATATGCCAACTGCCCATTCAAAAGAACGTGAAGATGTACATTGTACAATTCAGGGTCAGCATATTACGGTCACTGAGCAAACACACACGCAACTTTGCCGCACCAGCAAAACGCGACCAGACAGACATGCCTATTGTATTGTAGCAATAGTGTGTGTGTATGAGCTTCTCACTTCTAAAATTACTGCATGCCTTACAGCAGAACCACTCTATGGATCCACATTACCTTTGCAAATGCAATTCTCCACATTAAAACGTGTGCACCACATGGGGAACACTTTTTAAATGCTTTACACTTGTTGTGTATGTCAGTTCATAAGTCTACACCTACGAAACCCCCTCAGAACATACTCAATGAGCGACATCAGTTCACCATCGCTAGTACAAGCGGCTAAACAACTACTTAAACTGGCAACAATATATATCTAAGACACGCAAAAGAAATTGCAATCTAGACAACTAAACCTAACAGCTGAATTTAAAAAATTAATCACAACCATTGAAAAATTATTAGAGCAAAGCCCCGACTTAATTGAGGAACTATAAGCAACATCTGCACTGCTAACAATAAGTTCGGTCAATAAAATAAACAAAGGACTTTTACAAAGTACACCACCACCCACCGACACATCCACTTACGAAAATGTTAACAAACAGGCAACAGGATACCTAACACCAATACAGATTAAAATCAACACCGAGTTCATTTACAAAAAATACACAGTCACCCCTAGCCACACCACTTGCTATAGGCAAACCAAACACAAATATGGAATACCCACCCCACTAAATATCACCGTCAAACTATCAATGGCAATACCAAAATTCACAGGGGAAACTGGGGATAATATGCATGAATTCCTCTAACAGTATATTTTAGCAGCAGACATGAATAACTGGGACAAGTCAGCAAAATGTCGCACATTATCAAGGACGGCAAGTCAAACGGAACACAATCGTGGGAAAACTAAAATATACATTCTCATACCCTGCAGTAGAAGAGGAACATAAGCAATTACTTCACAGTAAAAAAAAAAAAAAAAAAAAAAAAAAAAAAAAAAAAAAAAAAAAAAAAAAAAAAAAAAAAAAACTGGGAAAGTGCATAAAATTGTCTCATACTTAATCTCAATCTCTCACTTTGGAACCAAAATTGTTGAATCAGAGATCAAGAATCGTGCAATTTCTTTGGTGCAACACTTTCACAATTGAACCAAGATTGAACTAAATCCTGGTTCGGAACTAGGATCATTCAACCTCGGATCGGGGAAGATTTTGGCGCAACCAAGCATTAAGCTCCTGTCACATCGTCAAATTTTTCCATCAAACTGCTTCCAATAAGTATGGTCAAATAATGTTGGACAGTTATGACATCTAAACGTCGTAAGCACCACCATTTTTGTCTGAGAAAGTTGGATGGCTTCAGTTTCCACCAAACATTTGAAAATTGGACCGAATCTAAAATGTATTTGACGTTTGCTGCTCTCAGCCAATTAGAAATGTGCACGACAAAAATGGACGTCAAGAAACTAACATAACGAACAACTGCTGGTCAACTTAGGGGCACGCCAGGGAAGCGTAAGTGGCGCCTGCCTAAACCAAGTATCCAGGACTCCGCAGGGTGAAATGATACAAAAAAGAGAACAATTCAATGCACTGAGCCAAGGGCTTACGACTAACGTTACAATTATCTGTTATACTAATAGTCTAATTTTGTTGTCCATTTCTGTTCCGCCAGTGTTGTATTGTGTTCCTCTGTAAATGTGTGTTTTTAGCTTTCATTGTTACGCTGTGTAACATGCTCATTTCACCAGTGTTATGTGTACATTTATCATCCTCGGTTAATTGTAAATTTAATGTATCATGTAGTCGTAACTTTCCAACAGGTACAGCAAGAGTTAGCATGTCATGCAGGAAGTAGTCCCCACCTTGGCACGCAAGCCAGCCTGCGCCCGCTCTCGCGCTGAGGTGGGAGGGTAGCAAGCATCTTACGTCCACGAGGGTGATTGCGTACGTCTGCGAGCTCCACGTTTCCCGCGCACTAGGCGGCATGCATATTTTGGAACTCATAATTTCACTGCCATAACTTCAGTTTTTCCGTAAGTCTTTGTGCATGACGTAAGTCAGTTTTAACAGTGTCACTGCAATGACTGGTTTACATCATCTACGCACATGTAAAATGTCTTCCTGAGAGAAGTGTTCATTAAGACCGAATAAATACCCTGACAACTGGTCAGTGAGTAAGTTATTTCGGTAGCCACAAGGTGCTTAAGGGGACAGGCCCTAACAATATCCACACTCAGTTGCACGGGTTTTTCAGCAGGGCTCAACATAAGCATGTGTCAGTGTAATTGCAACGTATCAGTATGGGCATGTGGATAGTCCCAAAAATCCACATCGCAAGAAGTAACAGTGATTAGCTGTTGGCCACCAAAACGTCACTGCAATAGTACGGCATATAATCAGTACATGGGTAACCATTCAGAAAACACCCAACAATAGCATCAGCTGTGGAAAGGCAGAGGTCAACCATTCAAGAGAAGTTTTCGTTCGGGCGAACAGCCCGCAACCCTGAGGTCAGCGAATCTCATAAAGCTACAGTATCGTCAACCATCATGACAATGCCTGGTGCCTAGTCTAATAATTTCAACATTCCACAGATCTCATACTTCATTGCTTTAAAAATCCTATCTAACCCATTTCCACAAAACCACATGCAGTCAAGTGTCGCCTGACCATCGGGCAAAAACTGCCTATGAGACTTCCATTTCGCAGAAAACTTCCTATTAGCAATTGCCCGTCAAAAAATTTTCCGCAACTTTTCTGTCGAAATTCCACGCATCTAAGTCATTCCCTTCTTATTCCTACCTACCAACAAGGATAGGATGATGGGAATGCATCAACAAGGGCAACAGCAGCATTGTGACATCTTCCAGATGCCAGGAGGTGTGTCACTTGTCAACAACGGGGAAAGCGTGCCACACCATGCTGCCTGAAGGAGGAGCTGGGAGAAATTATGGCCAGGAGGTTCCCCCCATCTCCTGCACTCTTTGCACGCCGCGCATCAGCTGAGCATGCCCGGTCGTTGATCACTACACCCCATCACACCAAGCAGACACATCCAAATCGCAAGCAGGGAGGGCACTCCCTTCCCCCAACGCCATGCACCCATGCCATGCACATGGCTTTGTTGACAAAGCATGGCTGGCAGTATCACAAACAGCACACCGGCACTGTGATGTCCTGAGTGTTTATGCCCTATGTCCCAGAACCTCATGGTCAAATATGAAGGAGGCAATAACAAATGCCAATGTCAGTCCTGCCCAACAATCAGCCGCCTCGTGATCAACCATGAGAGTGAAACAGACAATGACATTTTGTGAAGCACCGTGAACACATTAATGCAAACAATAATTGAAAACTCAGAATTTCCAAATTATCACCTCCTGAATTATTGTGGTAATTTATTATGCAGTCGTGGAAACATTATTATGCTGCAGTGTACAGAGTGCAAAATTAACTTTAATCGAGAATGTTTAAATGTGAGGGAGTTGAAAACTGCAGTGAGACTTTCACCCGTCTGCGGTGTAACTCGTTGAATAAAAAGCACGGGACACACTGACCGCAAACCATATTCGTTTAAGAATAACTGCAAACAAACATGGTAAATTTGCTGGATCAGTGGGATCACTAAATGCAAGTCACTGCCGACAATCATGGTTCCAATGTTATGGTCACACGGGATAGAAACACCATAGCATGTACAGTTATGTCCAGTGCCAGAGTAGGGTGACAACACAGCAGGAAACGGAGTCACCACATGCCCACTTGAAATATATGGCTGAGGTAAATAAACCCACACCGGCCGCACCAAACATAACCAATGCATAATTTCCATTCCAATCATTGACCCATTATTATCCACCAATACACAACGTATTTTCTACACCTTTATATCCCGCAATGTGACCAATAATGTCAACACCAATTCAAAATTTCCTGCCAATGACACCATGTCTGGACAATTACATGGGAGTGATGATGCTGTGTCAGATACTGGCAGAGAACGCCGCAAGGAGCGAAACTGCAGGTCCCGCTTTACGAGGTATGGAGTCAGCAGGAAAGAATGGGCAAGCTGTGTCGGAGTGCAACTTCAAGGGGAAGCACGCTTTTGGTGGCTCTCTCAATCATTATGGGCGCCAGCGATCATTCCAATGCTGCTTCCGAGGGGTATTTACATCCTTGCAGACCCAGATCAAGCTGAACTTGGAGGGACAATAACCGGAGAAGTCACTCATTGCATTCATTACCAGGAAAAACCAACTGGTTAAACATTTTCATCAGCACATGCCAGAGCAAGAGGTTCTGGAGGTGGTCACCAAACCACCAGAATTCAGAGCAGCCTAGATACCGCTTCTTTACGGCACACTTGAAGACGTAACGCATACAGCCATTATCTTGGAACCCACGTACGAGCCGCCTTGCCACGACACGAGTGCTGCACGATGGTGACACAAGCCATGGGATGGACAGCACCACAGACAGGAGCAGCATTTTCCGCGACATAATGAACCAAAAGTGTTTAGGCAAGATCAAAAATCTCATGGTGCATTGAGGTAGAGTGGTTAGAAACCACCCGAGAAAAGTGTGACAAATTGTAAGGGCAGCGCAAACAGGATGTGGAATCTGAACCAACCACTGCAACGGCCGTGCCGGTATTATCCTATGGAGTAATACCAATGGCATAACAACTGCCTCAACAATCCGCAGCTGGACTGGATCAAGGAGGTTGCAGGCGAGAAGAAGCAGGGAAACGGGTTGCACGGGTGAAGGGGCCAGATGCCGCCGACACTCCGCCCGTACCACAACAATCACCAGACTTGATGCCACAAAAAACGCTCAATCAAAAGGTCAGTAGAGCCAAGTGCAGTTCATACGCATTCTGGTTTCCATTAACAGTTAGTGGTGCTACGCGCTGATACATACCGCAGCATCGCACAAATTCATATGTAAAAATTTTGTAAATGAATGGGATATCACACATACAAACCATGTAATCAGATTAGTCGCAAACATTGCAGTACCGCCATAGATTAGGCAAAAGTATCAGTTAAAGTACAGAATATTGAGACACACTCATCAGTCATTGTTACGCCAGAGATAAGGGAGGTTTAATTCTACGAGTACCATGGCTTTCAGAACAGAACACGATAGTAGAGCTGGCAGCTTGGCGTATACAATTTGGCATGAAGGAAAGGACCATATAGAAACTAGACTGCTCTCCGATATATAGTCTACCCGAGGTACAGCTAGGGGATTTTGATAACCAGGTTCCACCAAGACGTAAGGCCATATTTCAAAATGTTTTTAATTAACAGAGAGATATGTTTGGAAAGCATGCTGCCTTAAAAGGTAATACAGTTACCGAACACTAAATTACATTAACTAAGGACCGGCCTGTATATACCAATCCGTGGGGATACTTGCCCCATCAAACACATATAATTAAGAGGCAGATTGAGGAAATGTTAAATAAAGAGGTCATGCGAACCATCTGACAGCTCATACAATTCGGCCATAACGCTAGCTCCAAAAAAAGATGGAACATGGAGGTTTTGCGTAGACTTCCGCCCTTTGAACCAAGTCACGTGTAGTGCGCTTCCACCCTACATTAGTGTGAAATACGCATTAAGCTCACTGGGCCAAGCGAAAGTCTGGATATCCCTAGATTTAAAGAGTGGCTACTGGCAAGAACCCGTGAAATTAAAGGACCACAAGAAAACAGTATCCACGGCACCGGACGGGCAGCGATTTCAATTCTATGCAATGCAGTTCAGGTTGAACTGTGCCCCTGCTACCTTCCAGTCAATGATGGTACAAGTGTTAGATGGTACTATTGGAAAGTATACGCTTACGTACCTTATGTCATAATTTGGTCAAACAGCTAGGAAGAACATGTACATCATCTAGCAGTAGTTCTGGAGAGATTAGCGATAAACGGTCTGGTGTGCGAAATAGAAAAATGTGACGTAGGAAAAACAAGCATCAACATTTAAAAAGGTCACATGGCCGATCATGAGGGAAATAAGACAAACCCTGAACAGATAAGCCTTACTGACTGCTACCCACAGCCACACATGAGAAAACAACTTCCAAATTCTTTGGACTAGTAAATTGGTTGCGTGAACATATAAACAAATTTGCAGTCATTACCACCCCATTAACCGACCTGCTTTTGCCGCAAAAGAGATTCCAATGGACAGAGGAGGCAGAAAAGGCCTTCGTTGACATAAAATGTGAATTTCAGGCATGTCCAACACTCGCACGTTATGATGCACAGAAACATCTATACCTTCAGTTGGATGTAGACCCAGAGGGAATTGGGCAGTACTGTACCAGGTCAACAACAGCAGGGCGAAACAGGTAATTGATTTTGCTAGATCCAAGCTTGGGCAAACAGAGCGATGCTACAATGTCAACAAGTGAGAACGCTTAGCGTTCATGTGGGCCATTAAGAGATACCGCACCTACCTAGAATATAAAAGATTTACGCTGCAAACTGATAAAAGCTGTCTAGTTTAGTTGCATAGTATGAAAGAGGCTAGGAGCAAGTTAACGAGATGGGTGTTACATTTACAAGCATAGGACTTTGTGGTCGAACATGTACCTGGCAAGGAAAACGAGCTAGCAGATGCATTGTCACGTGCCCCCAACAATGATGTAATTGTACGGGACGAGGCAAAGTAGGAGGAAGTTTACCACCGGGTGCACGTGATCCCATAACCAAAGTTTACGTTTAACAAATCAATGTCAACAATAGCGAGAAGCTTATCAGTGATTTGTACGATGAGGTAACACAGGCACAAATAAACTGTCCATTCACATAAGCTAAAACAAAGCAATGTGCACAACAGGAAGTTAAGGGATGGTGTGATGTTAATGGCAGGTTAGAGACAAGCTCAGTTCAACATCCAGGGAAATTGAATGTGTATGTTACCACATGTGTAAGGGATCAAGTACTTACATATTCGCACAGTGGCAGAGTGGCAGGACACCCAGGCCTGAACTGAAGCATGACAGTACATGCAAAAATGTCACAAGTGCAACTTGTTCAAAACACACCAATAAGACAGAAAACAATAGCAGAAGCCACGCGTATCGCGTAAGCCGTTTGAGACGGTGTGCACTGATTTGATGGGACATCCCAGAATGAAAGGGGGTAAGCGATTTCTCATTGTTGTCACGGATACTTTTTCTAAATGGACAGGGGCATATCCCGCAAGCAGTGCAAGAGCAGGCAACGTCGCAAGGGCGTTAGTGGAGCAATTTTTTCCACGCTGGGGATTTCCGAAAAATATTCTCACCGATTCTCACTGATAACGGTACTCAGTATACCGGGAGAAAATGGAGGGAGTTGTGTATGTGGTGGGGGGTGCATAACATAACTACTGCATTTTACCACCCTAGAGTGAACCTCACGGAGCGCCGTAATCATAGAGGTTAAGGCACAGCTGCATCTCTATGTGAGGGAGCTACGTACAGCATAGGCTGAACAACTGCCAGCCACCCTGTACACACTCCAAAGGAGAGTAAATGCAGCGATAGGGAATCGTCCACAGCAATACTCCTATGTCGCAACTTAAAATTACCAGGAGAGGCTAAATGCCTGCGCATCGAAGATAGTAGTGAGCTGCCAACTAGCGACATACAGCAGCAACAACGCAGTAGGTAAGCTGCGAAATGGCTGTTGGTCAGCACAAGACCGCTGCCAGAAATGCGAGGACAGGAGGTGTACGCAAGGATGCATCTGCGATTGGGCGGCACGTAGAAATTTTTGTGCCGGCATTGCTGTAAAATGGAGTGGCCGCCATCGCAACATCAAAAGCATGAACCCATAATGTATACAGTCTGCATGGGGAGGAGGGTGAGAGTGCACCGGGACGACATCCAGATCACTCCAGGTACCGCAGACAATTTTCGTCCCAACACCCCTCAGCCCCACGGCGGCGATGGCTGTGCCAAGCAAGAAATGGCACCTAGCGGGACGAGAGGTGTCAGCACTTCAGGAGGAGGGACCCACTTGGGCAGGACGAAGGTGATTCACCTGGGGTGACCCTCAACGGCGATGCTGCTGACGAACTCCCTAGGGGAGGCACCGAGCAACGAATTGCATCGGCATTTCAGGAGCATGCAGGAGCCGTGGAAGAAAGTGCACATGTTACCTGGCATAGTTACGCCCAGCAGGGAGCATTTGGAAGCTCGATCCAACAGCATGGATGGCAAGATGCCTACGAGCATTCCCTCACCTATACCAAAGCAGGCAACCATGCAGGTAGGAGGCAGTAACGGCGGATTCAGTGACTGACGTCGTTTCGCCAGAAATAGCAAGGTAGGGATGAGTGCACGGAAGGGGGGGTGATAGCAAAGTTGTTAAGCCGGGTTGCGCCCGTAAACAGCAAACATCGCATGGGAGCAGGAGTGAAGACGGTGACCGCGAAGGCAGCAGGTCAGTGTGCTCGCTTCACCTGCGCCAATCACACCGGTGGACACGTCCGCAACAGCAGTGCTTCCCGTGCAGGCCACGCAGTTACCCGTCAGGAGGGGGCAACCAACTGGCCAGGAAATGACCCAGCAAACAGCAGGAGAGGATGTACCACCTGCAGTCTTGCAAGCCACCACGGGCATGTAGCTGTTGTCAGTAACATCTGTCGGTCTACAAATAGTCTCATGCGAGGGGGGGGGGGTGTGACACATGCCACGTTCCCCTTCAGTAAGACAGTTTGACCAGCAGAACACCTACCACCACCGGAACCAGGATGCACACACTGTAGATGTGCAGAGCGCACAAAGTGTTCGCAGTGCGTGACAAGTGCAAGGTCAACATGGGCATGCCGGGGCACCATAAGTGGCGCCTGCCCAAGCCATGTAAGCCAGGACTCTGCAGGACAGAGTGATATGGGAAAGAGAACCATACAAAGCACTGAGCCAAGGGCTTACGGCTCATGCCGTAACAGTTGTTACCTGTTGTGCTAATAAAGAGATTATTTTGGCCTTTTTTGTTCCGCCAGTGTTGTATTGTGTTCCTCTGTAAATGTGTATTTTTCACTTTCATTGTTACGCTGTGTTCATACTCATGTCACCAGTGCTGTGTGTACGTGTATCATCCAGGGTTAATATGTAAATTAATGTATCATGTAGTCCTAAGTTTTCAGCAAGTAAAGCAGGAGTTAGCATGTAATGCAGGAAGTAGTCACCACCTTGGCGGGCAAGCCAGCCTGGCCCACTCTCGCACCAGGGTGGGAAGTTAGTAAGCATCTTACGTCCACGAGGGTGGTTGCATGTGTCTGCGAGCTCCGCGTTTCCAGCACACCAGACAGTATGCATATTTTTGAACCCATCACTTCACTGCCATAGTTTAAGTCTTCAGAAAATTTTGTTTTCTGCCGCCCGGTACACCACCCCCACTCCCTGTGCTTTGCATTGCCCAGGGAAGCTTCAGTTTTACCCTAAGTCTTTCTGCATGGCGTAAGTCAGTTTTAACAGTGTCACTGTGATGACTGGTTTACGTCATCTACGCATATATATAAAGTGTCTTCCTGAAAGATGTGTTCATTAGACCGAATAAATACCCTGAGAACTGATCAACGAGTAAGTTATTTTTGTAGTCGCAAGGTGATTAAGGGGACAGGCCCTAACAATATTCAGTTGCAAGTGTTTTTCAGCAGGGCTCAACGTAAGCATGTCAGTGTAATTGCATCGTATCAGTATGGGCATGTATGTAGCCTCAATAATCCACATCGCGGGATTTAACAGTAATAAGCAGTTTGCTGCGAAAACGTCAATGCAGCAGTATGGCGTGTAATCAGTCCATGGGTTACAGTTTAGAAAACACACAACAATAGCACAGCTACAGCACCAACGGAAGTTTTCATCCGGGCGTACGGCCTGCAACCCTGAGGTCACCGAGAGTCATTGTGCTACAGCATCATCCACCATCATGGCATCGCCTTGACAATGCCTGGTGCCTATTCGGATAATTCCAACATTCTACAGACCTCACCCTTCATCACCTTAAAAATCCTATTTCCACGCCACCATATGCCGTCAATGTTATATGCATATTATCTGCAAATTGATAAATTAAGTATTTTAATTTAGACATGGGTATTGCAAATACATAAAAGCAAGGTTAAAATGAATAAAGTGACAATGTAGAGAAAAATGACAAAATTGCTATTCTTGCTTAACAAAATGTTGTGGCCGAGTGTGAAAAGAGATTGTAAATGAAAGTGTATGAATAATGTAATTTGTTTACACGAGCAGACAGAAAATAATTTGGCACACTATCGAGAGCATCACTTTTGAATGGAAATAATCAAGTCCAAATAAAGGGCCAAAACATTTTGAATCCAAAGTTGCAGTGTATAATATATATTTATATTTACAAAAGTTCTACCTTTATTTTCAATTCAACACACACTATAATAGATTAAATTATATTTCTTGTTATGCACATGAAGGCTTGTGGTAAATTACTTTTAAATTTGGAAAGGAAATACATTTTTTTTTGTAAATAAGTTATAGGTATTGAGTTTAGCACTATCTAGTTAGGTACTACAGTAAACTCCTGATTAACAGTGTTAATTGAGACCAGGGAAAACACGAATAAGCGAATTTGTATTTAAAAAACTGGACATTCGAATTTATTAATTTTTACTCTTAATGGAACAGTGACATTGGCTCCAAAACTCGTGATAAAACCCAGTACCTAATATACATTTCAAAGCAAACCCAAATAACACACTGTATGTGCAGGATTTAAATTACTGTACTGTAAGTAGTACAGTACACGATATATTAACTGACATTTATGTTGCCAAGTATAGAGTAATTCTGGCGTATCGAGTATACACAGCTTTGGGCCAGCACCGTAGGTTGACGGGCGGCAGGCAGGCGCGGTACAGTCGATAAGCGGAGCGCAGTTGCGTGTGTCGCTTCCTCAACGTGTGTTACACAGACCTATCCTTGAGATGGTCGAGTGAGTTGAATTAAAGTTTAGGATGCAATCCATTAAAGACTATAACGGGACGTTAAATGAGGCAACCCGGCATTTAAACAATGTAGTAAACTCCACATTACAAAAATAACCTTCACAATACAAATCCAGAGCCTAATGTTGACTTTTGCTAAAAAAAAAAAAAAAAAAGGAAAACACATTTTTAAAAAATTTAAATTCATTAATTTCAAAATTTGTGACAACCATAATTAATTTTACAAAAACGTAACCACTCTCATTTCTCGATTTGCCAATAGCCAGGGGTTTTAATTTGTGGTTACCAGTGGAATTTGCGCAGAAAAGAACAGTTAGCCTTTCTTTACACAGTTTGTACCCCAACGCATGGGTCTCAAGTCTTAAAAACCAGACTTAGTGTTGGCAAGCCCTTCCAATAAATTTTAAATTTCTCTTTTCACCCGGGGAACCAGTCTCGTCAGCATTGTAAATTGGGGGGGGGGGGGGGGGGGGGGTGACAAATCGTGCTCATATATAAATTCGGAAAATTCAGTACTGAATACTGCAGCTGCTTCTGTATTAGCAGCGAGATTTTCTCCTCGCACAGCATTTTCTCTTGTTGCGTGCCTTTGTTTAAATCTGCCCAGCCACCCGGATGAAGCAGACAACTCCTCCTCAATTTGAAGCTTCATGTGGAATTCTATTGCTTTTTCCATCACCAATGAGCCAGACACAGGTACGCCCTCTGCTCTTTACTGTTTGAACCACAAATACCAGCGCTACATTCAAGTCAGCGAAGTTGGACGTTTTCAGTGTTTTGCAATTCGATGGACCGGCGTCACTAGCTGCGCGATATGAACTAACCCATTAGCTTTTGTTTGTTTTTGTTGATGTCGTGCACTGTTTGTACCCCGATTCCAAATACCAATGCTAATTTCACAGCTGGCTCGCCATGCTCAAATTTTTTATTATTTACAACTTTTCTGCAATTGTTAAAACTGTCCTTTTACGCTTTGTTGATATGTTGTGAAAACGACACTACAAAAAGTGAAAAAACAACCATCCCCGAGCGGTCGACAAACTTGCAAGACATGGTGTTGGGGTGAACTGAACGAGTGCGATCAGATACACACTTCAAGCGGCGGAAATGAATGATTCACGCAGATCTCTGCAAAGCTGACAACTCACGCAGGTCTCTACGACAGGCCAACAGTTTGAAGAGATAAACATCAGCTCCCGCTGCACAACGTACTGCTTGTTAAACAGCACACGTTACAGCATCGCCTTACACAGAAGTCACAGCAGACATTGAAAAAATATCTAAAAATAAAAAGCAGCACGGATAAGCCCAAAAAAAGTTGAACGAAACACAAATGTACTGTACTTTGTCATTAGGGGAACTTAAGTTCTATTATTTGAATTACATAAAAAAATTAATGGTATCTGTACAATTACAGTTCTATAAAAGCTTTCTCGGAGCAGAACAAGTTAGATTTTTGTGCAAATGTGTAATTAAATCAATAATTTAAACCTAACACATGTTTTGCTATCGCCATTTTGCAGAAATCTTTGCTAGTTCGACATATGAAGTTTTCCAATCAGCATCCGCCGTTTAGAAAAGCACTCTCAAGTTACCTCTACAGTGGACTTGGCGAAGACGAGCTTATTTGCCATCTTAAGCAAGGTCTCGATGACTATTAATGGTGGTTCAAATTTTTATCCTAAGCAGCAACTATGAAAGACAAATATTCAGTCTTAAGGCACACAAAAATAAGACAGTCATCATGAAGACTGCCTTGTTTGCCTGTGCTTGAGACAAGCTTAAGTGATGTTCATGAAATGTAAACATGCACTTGAGACACCAAATAAAATTGTCTTGACGGAGCTAGAGCTCAAGATATGTTTATGAATACCGCCCCTAGTCTTGACATCTTAACTTTAGGTTCACAAGGTATTCGAAATCTGTGCTTGACATCCTTGCTAAATATCTGAAAATGTCACAGGACCACTTAGTCACTTTCAACTGTTTTTCATTATTCTTTATATCTTCCATGTAAATGAATGGTCTGGACTCTACATTGCAGGAAAGGGCCAACATACATCCTCTTGCAGTTTTCATGTTGACAGGCACTCACAATCTCTACACATGTCGCAGCCATTGAAAGATCTTCGTCACACATTTTATTAAGTTCTACACTAGCCACATACTGAGATTAAAATCAGAAGTTCTAACATTTTAATAATAACCTACGTGCGGTAGTGTTAGGACATGTCAAAGTAACATTCCCCATTGACACGTTATGGACATGTAACTGACAGAACATTTATAATTTTTTGCATATAATCGGACAAAATATTTATAACATCTTTGTTAATGACTTTTTTTGATCAACATGTTCTGCTATCAACATTCTGTGTAAAGAACACTTTACACATTGACAGTGAACCTCACTTTTTGGCAAAAACAGCACCTCATGTCGAAGACCAACATTTGTAGCATTTTCTTACATATTTCAGGTTAACTGGGTGCTTCTACGCATCTTTCACCTTGCACCTCACTTTTCATGGAGCAAGTTTTATGCAACAAAGTTCAAATAGCCATGCTGTGTTTACTGGTTGCCTTTCATTGAACTTTTGAGGTACATGTTTAACTTCAAACAACATTAAAAAACAACAGAAATACAGGGGTGGTTCATTACACATTATCATTAGTCCTTAACCTGTCTTTACTGAGTCCTTTGGATGCAAGCGTAAGGTTATTCTTTCTACTTTATTGGTTTTCTATTGTAGGTGAAGGAATTTGGGCGGCTCTTAACATTGAGGTCTTGACAGCCAATGTTTTGCTATTGTCTTTCAATGCATCAACAGGGGTGTTATTTACATGAATGATCACATTTAGCGATCAATTAATAACTCGTTACATATTCACTACCATACACTTGCCACTTGCAAACAATTTGATATCCCAAATAAATAGATCATACTTATAACTTTTTAAATTTTTAGCTCTTCAAGTTTTATGCTACAAATCTTACAAAAAATATTAGCCACATCTCTGTTGTACTCACATTCTATTTTATTAAATACTGGAGCCACATACTGTATACAATATCCTCAAATACTTACCCTCACTAAATATACAACTCTTCAATGTACTTTCCATTTACAGTGTATTTTTCAATTATTTATAAAACTGTTCACACTATTCACAATTTCACCTTTAGTAGAGCTGCCTGCTAGAAATAGATAAATGCCGGGAGATTATAAATGCCACTTTTTTTTTTACCAACCACCTATAACCCCACAATTCACAATACATAAACTTCATTTCACCTTAAATACAGCTTACATTACTAGGTTAAGAATGGATAAATACTGGAAGACAGTGAATTTTATAAGAGTAACACACAAGAACTAAACATCCCAAGAAAAAATATCCTACGTTTCCAAGGACCTTTTCTTCATTACTTGATTTCTTTTAGAGTACCTAACTTCATAATAAACTATGTAAAAATGACTGCACTGCCATACAATAACACAAATAATTCAAAAATTGCTAGTATTCTAGATTATTAATAACTGAAATACATATTAAAATCAAGTTCAAAACAAAGGAATAACTGATTTTAAAAAAATTATCCAAATGGATTTACTTAGTGTTCTATCACAACACGCAAACATGTGCAGAATTCTCTTACAAGTGGAATTAAAAGAAAAAGTCATACATTAAAATATTATGACAAACAAAACTAACACAAAGCTGGTCAGCTTAGAGGTCTACTATTTCTACACTACATTCACTCGGCTTAATACAGAGTTTTGGATTCATACATTCAATTTTATAACAATTTTTCTGATTCATTATTAACTTACATGTATTTTTTAAGCACTATATTATTAGCCTACTTTCCAGAGGAAAGAAAGGTTTAGAGAGAGAGAGAGAGAGAGAGGAGAGAGAGAGGGGGGGGAGGGGAGAGGGGGGGGGGAGACAAGGGAAGAGAAAGGAGGGAGAGAGGGAGGGAGGGGGAGAGAGGGAGGGAGAGAGGGAGGAGAGGAGGGAGGGGAGGGAGAGGAGGGAGAGAGGGAGGGAGGGAGAGGAGGGAGGGAGGGAGGGAGAGAGAGGGGGAGAGAGAGAGAGAGGGGGAGAGAGAGAGAGAGGGGGGGAGAGAGAGAGAGGGGGGGGAGAGAGAGAGAGGGGGGAGAGAGAGAGAGAGGGGGGAGAGAGAGAGAGAGGGGGAGAGAGGAGAGAGGGGGAGAGAGAGAGAGAGAGGGGAGAGAGAGAGGGAGGGGGAGAGAGAGAGAGAGAGAGAGAGAGAGAGAGTGTGTGTGTGTGTGTGTGTGCGCGCGCATGTGCCACCCCCTACCCCCTTACCAAGTTGTGAATGCGTGAACCAAATTCCACCAAACTTGGTACATAGTAAGGACACCTGACTTTTGTAGCTTTTAGACCATGCTGGGCACTTACTTACAAAATGGTGTTCATTTAATATTTAAGATGATGTCTTATCTTGGAAATCATTGAGGGCCCGTTTAAACCAAATTTTGTATGCTGACAACGCAAGGTGCAAGTATTGAATTTAGATGTGAATATTGTTGGTCCACCATTCAGGAAGATATCGCCACATGAATAAATAAAGTTGTGTCATATCTCTGTAAACAATTAACCGAATTCTACAAAATTTTGATAACAAGTTGTAATGTGGCAGATGATGATAAATGATATGTTTTACGTATGTCAAACAATTATTAAAAAAAAAAAAAAAAAAGCCACCATATAGCTAGTTTAGTTTTATATGTTATATTGTCGAAACCATATAATTGATTCCAAAAAAAACTTTGCATGCTGGCATATTAAAATTATGCTATATCTCCAAAAAAAACACACATTTCTACCATATTTGGCAAACAAGTACCACTATAAGCAGGCCATGTAAACTGATCAACTTTGAGAGGATTAGACACACATATTTTAAATATAAAAATTTTAGCTCAGAATTTATCTACAAAACTACAACTTAATTTGTAGGCCTATGCTGACAATAACTATTATATACATAATAATTTTCTATGCAAAGCCTCATTTGTCTGCCATTTTGGAAGATACAGCCCCACATGAAATAATACAGTTTTTATGTTGTATCGCGAGAAACCATCAACCAACTTCTTTCAAATTTGGTGAAGAAGTTGTAGGTACTGTGGTAGGCCATATTAATTTTAATGTTTTAAGTGTATAAATCTCCTATTTTCCGAATGGCGCCTATAGAAACATTTTAGCTTAGTGTCCTATTTCTACAGAACTATGTAACAGATTTAAACTTAACTTTGTACATTGTATCTACGACAATCATTGAATGTGCTCATAAATAACCTTTTTGTCCTCCATTTATTAAGATTGTCACATGAACAATGTAGGTTTTATGCCATTCCTTGATGGCCAATCAACAAATTCATACCAAAATTTCATGCAAGTATTGCTACAGTGGGTATGTAAATTAACATGTGTCATGTGCAGCAGGATTGTTTTAATTGAGTTGACATTTAAAATACTTAGATTAGTAAGTTAGATAAATCTATGAAAAATTTCAACAAAATCGAAACAAATTTTGTATGCTAGTAATATTAATTAGAAGCATTATTGATGCATACAGAGATCCTCTTTTGCTGGATTTTGTTGCAAAACAGCATCAGGTGAGTAAATTGAACATTTTTCCATACTTCCTGAACATTTCAACTAATTTCCACCAAATTTTGCACACCAACAGAAGGCATGTAAAATTACATGATTTAAATGGGGTTAGACAACGATTTTCAAAATGGAGGCCATATAAATATTTTGATGTGTTTGGCATATATATTTAACAATTTAACAAAGCCAATCAAAATTTTTATGCTGACAGTATATATTAGAAACATTGTGTACAGAGCCTTATTAAGCAATTTTGTACCATAGTCCTGTTTAAGAAAATAAGGTTTTAATGCCATATCTTGGAGACCAATCAAATGATTTCCACCAAATTTTTCAAGAGATAGAGTTGTGGTAGGTCATGTAAACATGTGTGTTTTTAGTGACTCAGACAATATTTTCCAAATGATGGCCATGTAAATATTTCAGATAAATGACCGCTATTATTCAAAACATTAGACTGATTAGATTCAAAGTTGATGCACGAATGTGACATCTTTAATACATTTTATTGCACACCAGCTTGAGGTAAGAGATTTTCTGGGTTCGAGTCCCGGTAAGGCAAGTGTGTATTTGTAATTGTCTTACTATTGTTGCGTATGTTTCTGGTTTTTTCTCTAATGATATTGCTTTCAACGTGACAAGTCCTACCTACCAACTCAGCTTTTAAGAAATTATTTAAAATTAATTGCACCTATTTTGAGAAAAGTAGGCTCATTAGTTATATCAGTAATTTCTTATTATAATTTCCTTGTGATCAATTTTATTCCCGACAATTATAAGCCTGCCTATTAAAGCAATTATTTGTGCTATTAAATGTTAGTAACATGTACAAAAATAACCTTTCTTTATTATTGCTACTCGATGCTATGCAGCACTGGCATTAAAAAATATGTATTTTTCCAGGCAATTTTTAACACATTCCTCTTGCAAGCATTGTAAGTAAAGAGTAACATTAAATTAGCACTGTATAGCCATAATGAATGCAAAAATGTCACTATATTATATAAATATATAAACTTGGTCAAACATCAGACATATCCACAATTTTCAATAATACATATGAAAATACCAACACACTCCAAAAACATTTACCAAGAGTTTTAAACACAGTAAAAAGCACATTATAAAATAATTCTTTCTGACATATTGTTGGTCCCTCAATATAAATATTTCTTATGACATAGGCATTATGCAATCAAAAATACACTTAAGACATTTGCATTGTTTTAAACTTAACAGTTTTTTATAATTACTTTCAAAAATACACATATATAAAATTACACCTAGTTTAATTTTCCTACCATACAAAAATATTTGTGTTTTTTTTTTAATGAAAAGTAGTATTTCTGAAATAATTGACTGATTATGCGACTGTGCGATTATTTATAAAAATAATTGTTCTTGTGGTTTGTGACATATATTGGCTAACCACCATGTGTTTACATCTTTGTAAGTTTGGGAAGATAAACTGGCATTGTTAGCCATTTGGCAGAGCTGGCACAAAATATACTTATGGTTATCAAATACTGTATAAAAATATTTCCACCAAAAATATTTTCTGTAAGCTTGTGGATTTTTATCCAAATATATAATATAAGCAACAAGTTCTTTTTGAGATGTGAAAGCTGCCACATCAATATAAGAATTTGGAGGTGCTATCATGCTATAATTGCAACCACCATATACTATAGGGATTACATAATGTTTCAGTGCCCTAAAAAACTTCTCAGTTACATAATCCAAACATAATGAATTTTCGAATGACAAATAAAATTTGTATGTTGTATCAAGCATTTCTTCACAAGCACTGTTTCCTCTTTCACATTTAAGATTACCACAGCGACCATAAATATCAATTGGCAAAAACTTTGATAATGACTTAACGTAACGGTATCTTTCACTTTGTGAGTTACAATTTGAAACAAACCAAGCAACCAGTTTGGTCTTTTTTTCTAATAATGCATCCAAACTAGGATCAGCATTGCTTAAACTGTAATTTGGATCAATCCATTTTGGGATGTTCTCGTTGGGCATTGCCAACAATTTTATTGTTTCTGAAATTGGTGCGACCCAGCCATATGGAAAATGAATATCTGAACTTATACGATAAGTCATAGTCCAGTTGAAATAATGAAAATTTTGTGGAGCTGTTTTGAACCTAGTGTTTGTGTTTACTGGAGATTCTAAATTGAAGTAAATGTACCGCTGATTAACTTTTCTTTGACTTGGGAAGTCCATGGTTGACGAGTCAGCCATGTGGAATATAATAACATCATATTCTTCAACAGGCATGGGAAGATATCCATCAGTACGATCCACAATTGTGCAGTTTGAAATTGGGCAATTTGCTTTAACAAAGGGATTGTGGCCAACACCAAAACCAAAGTGTTTCTCAGAGAAAAAACTATTCCACAGGAGAATAGTTTTATAATTTCTGTTTAACTGTAATTGTTGCTTCAGAGCGCGTCCATCCTTCCATAACCAAGTCAAGTCATGGGAATACATCACAAAGTAGCATAAACACACCATTACTATGCCTGTAACTAATGTTGCAAAAGCTTTTTGAGATGAGAAATACATCCATGATCCCATTTTCTTTGATCTCTAAAACAGAAAAAAAGAACACAAACATTTCAGATAAATTAGCCATTATTTATATGACATTTTTCAAAACAACACAGGACTCAAAAAATTAATATTATGAACTAAAAGAAGATTTTATTTATGTGTGTTTTAATCTGCTATAAAACTTACAGAAAAAAAAAAACTAATTAATTTAAATATGATGCAACAGTACAACCAATTTAAACTCGTGAGCAAGGTAGTCTCAAATTCATAGTGGTGTTGTGGGACCATTTATTTTCTTTACAAACAAGATAAAATTATTAGTATATAAATGCTAGTCGTATGACGATAGAAAATAAATGTGGAAATCTAATATACAGGCAGACACCTCTATATCTCAAATCACTGAAGGAATCTGAAATTAATTTGACTTATCAAACATTTGCGTTATGGAGATGCATGTACATGTTATTAAAAATAAAAAAAATTGCTAGTATTGTATGTACAGGCAGTCCTCGACTTTCATACATTCCAGATTCGTACAATTCACGCTTTCATACATGACATATCACCTTTAAATCAACTTTCATACTACCAATGTGGTCTTTCATACATCTAGCAACCTACCAACGTATTCATAAAGCACTGTTAGTGGCTATCTAACACTGCCTGCTATGTTTTCCAGCCTTCGTGGATCATATGTTATGAATGTTTAGATATGGTTCTCATATTGGCACAATACAAATGATTGCTTCTGTTAAAATAACATACAAATTTCTGAAAAACTTTTACGTACATAGTTTTTACAACCTACAAAATAAAATGTTACATTTGCACAACAATTTTACAGAAAATAGGAAGCATATTTAATTACCTTATTTATTCACTTAGTACTTACAATCAAATACATATACATGTGTTAAAAATCAATAAATATTTATTCCTGATTTTCAATTAAACACTTGTTAAAAATAACATGTTTATCAATTAAATATGTTATCTTTCTGCCAAAATTAATTTTTTTTACAAATTTTGTTGTAACTTTGGAACAGTATCCCTATTATTACATGCACGTATATGATTCAACTTTTATACAAGTCAACTTTCACACACATTTTCAGAAACACATTATGTATAAAAGTAGAGGGCTGCCTGTACTGTGTACAGGCTGTTCACAGTAAAATGAGCACTTTTGAGACCCTAGTTACATTTTCCTTTCAGCCATTTTTTATCCTTCAACCACCTTTTTAAATAAATATCGCTATGCTAGTAATAAACACAGTGTATATATTCCACCGCACTTTGAAGTTAACATCTAGGGCTAAAACAAAAAATATATATTTATTGACAATTATTCCAAATGGGAGGGCTTTCAAAAGTGCTCACTTAACTGTGACCAACCTATAACATGTACTGTAATTTATCAATTGTAGTGTATGAAATACATGAATAACCTACTCATGGTTTCAGTTGTTATTGTAAATTGTGTTCATTATAAGAGTTTTCATATCACTCTCAATTTACTTTACTATAAACAATGACTCAAAATTGTGGTACGTTATTGCATAAATCCACATGACACTATAATCATTCCTGTTTTATAAAGGGGGGGGGGGGGGGGGGGTCAACTACATTCTGCTTGAAAAAGTCAAGCACTTTCTTCTGTTTACTTTTTTTTTTTTGCTCAAGCTCCCTTCACTAAGTTCTCAACTAACAGACTCACTGATGATATACCATGTAATATTCAATGTATGTAACTCAAGTGGAGTCCACAGTAAACATTAGTTCAAAAATCAGACAAAAAAAAATTAAAAGGTTCGTTGATTAAAAACAGAAATTAAAAAAAAAGATAAATCCTACTATTCACTGGAAGTTTATAGCCATCTCTTAAAATTATCGGCAAAGAAAAAACAGTTAACAATTGCAGTAGAAATAAAAAAAACTCAACATACAGAATAGCAGCCTTCACAAAACAAAATTTCTCACTAAGAGAATAGTTAATTACAAAGGCGGGAGAGAATCACTGCTTCTCTCTCCCGGCACCCTAACGACTCCTTGCACCAACGGAAAATAAATTTGAGAGAGTAGGAAAATATCCAAAATGAAGACAGAGGTTGAGGTCGCGGGGGCTTGTCAGTGCGAGTTAAGTGATCACTCACTGAAAGTTGTTCGGCTGACAACTGATCAATGAACTGTAACAAATGAGAAAGTTGCGCTTCCTCTATATATTGAGTGAATGTTCCATCAGATAAACGTGGCGCAATCGTGGCATCACTTGGTTCAATGTCTGAAAATAGCCTGCAGATTTGGACATGGCTTTGGAAACAATAGGATTACATGCAAGCAGCCGGACAAGTCAGTCAAAGGTGACCTCCTGTACGTTCCTTGTTACATCAGGTCATGCAATAGAGCGGCTACGTGTCTACCTTACTAACCCAGTGAAAGTTTGCACTGTCATCCTATTATGTCTGTTACTACTGATACAATGACTCAAATAAAACAATGGAGTTTGAAAAATGAACATATATAAAATACAAACAAATTATTACTGCCACAATCCTGTAATTATTAAATAAAGCATTATCCTTTGCAGAAATATAGAAAATTTAAATAATTCCCAAATGTATAAAATATTACATATTGCAATGCTACAACCATGAACAAAAATCTTGAAAATTTACAAGGCATTTCATGCCTTGTAAGATATAGATATATTTTGTCATATCTTCATCCATATCATCACAATTTTCATGATAAGTTACAACATTTATGATACTCGAAGTACTCTTGGAAGGTCGACCATTCTTCAGGCACAGATATAGGTGTATAATAGTCTTCCTCAGCTTCTTCATGTACAAGTTCATATGTAGTAAAACTCGTTTTCCTGATGCAAATTGTTATTACCTCAGGCTTAACATCTTCCCAAGACATTTGCAGAATGTGGATGGCATCTAGGAGATTCATATAATTGACAAGTTTACTCATCTCGTTGTTCCTGATAATACTAGTGATAGCTTATACGGTAGTGATCTCTCAAGACCTCGATGTTAAGAGCTGTCCAAATCTGTTCGCACATTCTCTCCGGTAGTGATAACTCAAGCTTCATATCACACCTTGGTTGATGGGCTGCAGTTTTCATGTGGTGTTGGCAGGCAAGACATGTTACACTGCTTTTAGATTGTTACCTAGAACTTTTGTATGAGCAAGGAAGAGTCAAATTCCTAAATCCAAGACTTAAAAATAGAATTCGGTATAAAAACCTTTTTCTCATTTTTATATGTAACTGGCAAGGATTTATCACCCAAGAAGAAACATGGTTTAGCAGATTTCCTTATCTCTAACAAATTCATTTTTTTTTTAAATTTCCTGTCATGTTATGACAGAAGTCTGGTGAGTGAGTGAAGAGATATGGACGCCTCTTAACGTCAAGGTCTTGAGAGTCGAAGAGGGTGACTGAGGTGAGCATGGAGCAGTGCCGGAATGAAAGCGCAGGGGAAACGGGAGATCCCTGAGAAAACATGCTGACAACGGCATCGTTCGGCACAATTCCCATATGTGAAAGTCCAGTGACTCAGCCACCGCAGCCCCAACAGAAGTCTGGTGCCAGGGTTCTGTCAAGGTGGTACCTACAGGGATGGCAGATTGTTGCCGGGAAAAATTGGCAGGGTTGGCGAAGGAAATTCTTATGAAATTAATGGACAGTGCGCTGGCTATAGAAAATTGGAGTTTGCAGTGGGCCATTGAGCCATTTGCCCATGTGCCATCCTACAGTCTCCCTTGATGAAGCAGCAACTGGTCACATAGATTAAATGCAATGGTCAAATAACCTGTGTGTACCTACAGAGGGTGTTGGTCCCCTCTAAACACCAATAAATCAGAAATTGAACGTGTTTTGGCCAATTCACATGCCATTATGTAACAAAAGGGGGTTTTCCCAGCTCTAAGACAGTGTAGCACCCTAAGCAATCACAATGACTGTAAAGTAAATAATGACACAGACATTAATTTCAACAAGTTCAATTGTTACATTATAAGCACAAAAAACACATTACACAAACAGACCCCGTACTACGGCCTGTCGAGTAGTCAATGCTGTGAAATGAGCACAAAGCTCAAAAAGAGTTTAAGTAGGTTGTCCCCAGAAGCTTACTCTGGGATGCAAGAGTCTGCAGGGGTGAGGAGGTTTTCCTCCCAGAAAAGCATGAAAAATTAAATTAAGTTTTGAAGTAAAACATTAACTATATGCATAACGAAAAGTGCAAGCCTGGAGGAGGGGGGGAGGGGGGGGCAAGCAGCATGACCATCCTCTACAGCATACAATTTCACACTAATCATGGTGGCGTTCCGAGCCAGAATTGGTACCGAGAGGTGCAAAATTGCATAACAAGAAACAGTGATTTCAACTAAAAAAAAACTAACATACAAATTTCACCTCTAAGAAAACAAAGAACAATTAGCATTTTAACACATGAAACAAGAATTAAGTTACAAAAATTATGACAGTTGGCACACATCACATAAATAAAAAAATAAAAAATGGATTTATCACTGTCTTTATCAGTATTTTCATATAGAGTAATAATTTTATTAGAATTTACTAAATAAAAGATTTACAGCTTTATTATTTCCAACATGACACATTTGTGCCCTCGTGGGCAAGTCCAATGCACAGTAAGGGGTGTGGGCAGCCATGTTTGAATTGCATAAAAACAATAAAATCATTTAAATCCCTTTACCGTTTACCAGGTGGATAAAAATAAAAATAAGCCTGGTATTGAAATGGCATTGGTTTCATACACACCACACACACTTCATCGGGAGCGGACAATAAAGGACACACGGAGGGACACTTATGTTTGTAGAAACAGCTCAATCCCTGATGTGGACATTTTCACATACTTCTGCCCACCAGAATAATTATGCCCCAGGGAGTTGAGTCTTAAGAACTTAAGTGCAGGAGTCACTTGACCTTGGCAGTGGCTAGTAGGTACGAGAGGGTGGTTTTCCACACTCTGTGTCAGCTGATGTTGACTGCCTGCAGTTCGAGTCCCTGATATGTCCCCTCGAGGGCGCATGCTACTGCACAGGCAACAGCAGGATGAATTGGTGCCAAGGACAGGGGATGCTGCTAGCATCAGTTCGCAACCACCATAGCGGTTATTTATTTGCTTTTAGTTCCATCATAACACTTCTAAATTTTAAAATATAGTTTTGTCGAGAAAGAACTTGGGCAACATCCCCATTTCATCTGCATTGAACATATATAATCTGTTTTGTATCCTTCTAGTACAGTAGAAAGAACATATTGTTTATATTCATAGGAAGGAATTACAGAAACAACAGTGCTCTCTCCACAAAACATCTTCTGCCCAATGCCATTTCATGTTTTAAATTTCTCCTGTCATCTGTAACTTCCTTTAAAAGACTAATCCTAATTTTTAGCTTATTTGTTAGCTCTTTCCTGAACAATACACCTGATAATGGAATGAGTGTCTCTTGTACCTTCCACCACCACTGCAGCATACCTACTTTCCTCATGCTATAGAAAGATTGATGTTTGTATTTTTCAGTGTGGTGGACACAGATTCATCAATTTCTTTCAGAATCTTTTAAATGCATCAACACAATACCATACTAGGCACAGAAATTCTTGGTTACTCAAGATAAGTCAATAAATGGTGCTCCTCCCACTAGCTGGTGCCAGTAGCCTATCATGGCAGTCGGTGTTACCAAGTTTGCAGTGATACAGTGGGGCACAGCAAGTCAAGCAAAATGTTTCTCAGATGCACTTATAAAATAATGAAAGATTTAATTAAAATTCAGTCATGTTATGCAAGCAGCTCATGTTTCTTAACAAATACGCGAAAATCCTAATCTGTATGTTTATCTGTTCATGTTTTACATAATTACAGGGTGTGCATGACAGCTGGCATGAATTCACAACTATTTTTCTGAATAACGAATACTGTTATACTGCTGTTTTTCTGGGTAGGTTAAATTTATAGGGATTTTTGATTTTTTTTTTTGTTATGATCATTGGGGATCGCAGTTTTTTTTTGTTTTAAGCAGTATCCCCGTTAATTTTTTTATTTGGATATACCCCTGTCGTTACAAGTTGATGTTGGACTAGTTTTATTTCGGTTGAGTTGGGATCATTTTTTTTTGTACTCAGTTTTGAATTAAGAATTTTGTAAAATTTTTGATTTTAACTTCTTTTGATATTGAGTCATATGAGGTTTAACTTTTGTTTACTTAGGCCCCTTTTTGGATTTAATTTGGTAGATGTTTTGATGTTTTGGTTAACCCGTAGCCCTTTTCAAACTTCATTAAAGGCTCACCCAAGTTATAGCCAGTTTGGCTGGGATAGGTTCCAGAACCCTCGGGGTTCATGCGTTGCGGAAGTGGGCTGGAGCCAAGCGGAGTTTTCGTTCTGTCAGTCGGGCGCAGAAAGTGCTCACGTGCGCATTGGGCGACCGGGTGGGAACGCGGCGTAGGCGGCTAGCCGGCGAGAACCGGATTTGTGGATTACTGAAGTGGTGGATGGCTGAAGAACAGCAGTGTGTCGACTTTAGGGGAAAGAGGTAGGATGCTGAAGCACCGTGTAGGTGAGACGGGGGTGGTCCGCAGAGAGTTTTTGCTGACGCTTGTTTAGCAACCACTACGCAGCAGCGTGGGTGGTGCGTCGGGTAGTTCGAGATGCTGCAGCGTCTTAAGGAGTCTTAGCTGAACCACCGAGGAGGACAGATATTAAGAAGTGCGCAGGAGTTCGTTCAGGAGGAGATAGTCCAGAGGAGCCTATCAGAGAAACGCAACATGTAGTCTAAAATTTAAATGTTATTTTGTTTGTTTTCTTCTGTAGTTTGTAGTTATAGTTAATTTGGTTCTTGGATTTTCATTAAGTTTTACAGTACGATACAAAGAGTAAATTATGAGCCCTTTTCCTAAGAAATTTTAAGTTTGAACTGAAAAATGATTTTGAAGTACTGAGAGTGAATTTAAAAAAAATAAAGTATGAGGTGTGACGGGTAGAAACCCGCTTAATTAAGGTTTAATTTAATTTTTGAAGTCGTAAAAGTGTTTGTCATTACAGGCCGCTATCTCAGTTTTGTGTTGATGAGAAAAGAAATCAGAGTTTTTATGGAGAAGTAAAACGTTTTCTTTCATTTTATTGAATGGCCTTTTAGGGTGGAGCATGGTCTTTAAAAGGCATGATAAGAACACCATTTATCTGTCGTGAAGTTCTAGCTGTTATCGTGGTGTGATGTGTGGAACATTTATTTTTGATTACATTTTCCATCACGTCATATTGATTTGTGCCTATTGAAAATCATATCATATAAAGAAGTTAAGATAATTGCTGTTTCTGGTGTTTGATTAGCGATCTTTAAGAAAGTTTTTGGGACATTATCTATTTTTGGGCAGTAGTAAAATGGAAGTCAGTACAATGATAAATGGAAATTATGATAAATATACGAAAACAGAGTGTAGCTGGTTGGTAAAAAAAAAAAAAAAGATATTTTTTAATTGTGAATAACTTTGGTTAAAAAAAGAAAACTATTGTAACAAACGTGGTAAAGTCTCTTATTTTGATATTTTAAGCTTTAATGGTTGTGTATTAGATCTGACCAGATAATAAAATTTCATGTCTTTTTTAAAAATACTCCACGAAGCCTTTTAGCTGTATTATTGACTATTGATTTTAGAAATAATCGTATGAAACTAAAACAGAGGTCAAGGAAACATTTATTAAAAATTTTAAATTATGTTTAAATTAAGACTATTTTGTTATAATCAATTTTTATTATTATTATTTGGAAGTTCTATAATTGTTAACTCTCATCACGCGTCGTTTTGAAATGAAAATTTATTGAGGCTCATTAAATTTAAGATTTGTTTAATAATTTCACTCTTTCGTTTGCTAGAAGATAGTGCCTCCCCCCCCCCCCCCCTTTTAATGACTAAAAGCTGGTGATTTTAAATTTTGAAGTTTTCTACAACATTTTTGATGAATAACAGGTGAATCTGATCTGATACACGTTTTATTGGAAGTTTCTCATATTTATTAAAATATTTTCATGAATTCAATTTTTATTTGATAAGTTGATTAAAATAATTTTAGTTACCCATCATTCGTCAGTGGCTTGTCCAGATTTCTGAGTTCCCTCTTAATTTAATGTGACGAGTGAAGTAGCTCTACCTGTTTAATGATTGAGATGTTTTACAGAAGTTTTATTTGGTTTAATGTATGGAGCTTCAGGTTGCTCCTACAATAAAACCTGTGGTGGAGAGCCCCAGTTGAATTGAAGGTTATTCAGAGATGCTTATGTTAGTCGCCAAAGATGGTTTGACATTATTTTGATATTGACGATGAGTTGTGAAGTTGTCTAGACGTTGGGGAAGTGAACACCTCAAGGAGCTTATTTTAAAGTTAGCTGCTCAAGTAACCTACATCTCTTGACTTATTTTATTTATGTAGACGAAGATGATTATGTGGTAGTGAGAAGTGTTAATGTTTGTGTATTGATGATTTAATGAGCTTATCCTACAGATCCCCCCCCCCCTCTTCTTCACCGTGTTATGGTGTTTGATGATAATTTACCCCCCCCCCCCCCCCCCCTTTTCATAACATATTAACAATTGGTTTTGTCTCCGAGTAATTTTAAAATAGATTGGTTTCCCTACTTTTAGCTACCCCTCCCCCAGCCTATATAACGATATTATTGTTCTTTCCCTTAAAGGAAATCATATTTTATAGGTATACCTACACACTTCCAGTTTTCTTTATAAAAGACAATAATGAAAACTTGATTTGTGCATAGTCAACACAAAATAGCATGCAGCACAACAGTTTGTAATATTCCACCGTCAAATTTGACTACTGGACATCACAGAAAAAAAAAAAGTTCCAGTCTCGGATTAGTTCTTCCATTTATTTTTTAAATTCAAAGCAACAAGTTATGTTCTTCCAGTAATACAGTGTCACGAACGGTCAGATACACGAGACAGACAAAAGAATCTGAACACCGCCACAGTAGTTCATGTTACTTATGACAACACTACACAACTCGATGACAACATTACACAACTCACATCGCGAGACACTTGCGAGTAGGTTGTGCTCCTTTCATTGCTGGTAGTTTGCTAGTGGGAGCAGGCGCTTGGCGTTCCAAGCACCACGCGCCTACCTGATTCCTTACACCTGTGTCTCAAAAATGTGACCAAATAAGTTCATAACATAGTCCGAAATCCATTCCTCTCGTCATTCCGAACTGCGTTGCAGGACAACTTATCAAATTTCTAGTACATTCTGAAAAGAAAAACTGTATACGAAGTTGAAAAAAGCTTTTATCTCTAAATGTTAATGCAAACTCATTACGATTTCAGAAAAAGCCAGCTCATTACAGATACACGCTAGAACATGGCCTAAACTTCAAATACTGATAAAATATTACACCTCTTGCCCAAAAAGAAATTTACCAAATGTCTCATTAAATTATGATACTAAACTGCATGGTTACATTACCCCCCTCGATTTGGGAGAAAATTTAAAAAAACTCTTCCCAAATTGAAACCTACCTTGTATACAGCTACTCTAGGCTACTGCGACTCTGTTTTTAAAAAACAACTTAAGTTTACAACTCAATAATCCACCTCAAACACATAACAAAAAATATTCACTTCACAATTTAAAGAAAAGCACTCATGACATCTACCGGGATGCTGCAAGAAAATAACACATATCTCTTATCCACATTACCATTATCATTATTTCTCACATAAGGTTCAGTGTGTACACACAATGTACGCTAATGATGTTTATACAAACACTACTCATTACTATAGTCTGTTTCATTTAACTTGAATAAATTTTGATAGTTCTTGAAAAGAAGTGTGGCCACGATGTATCCCTCCCTCACAGCTGTTCTGTCGGTGAAGAAAACAATCTTTGTAAACAAACTACGAATCTAATGGCAGGCATTGAAAGACTGACAACTTCTGTCCAGTAATTAGGCTACTATAGCTGGTTGCCATTCCCAACTGTTTTATTTTTGTTATGATTACATAATTTTACTAGTTAGGGTTTTGTTTTATTTTATTGGTGGGGTGGGGAACTATAGTTTTACATCTTTCAAGAGACAATTTTTTTGTGGTTCTTTTTATAAGAGTGTGGCGCTTGGAACTTGCATTGTTTTGATGATGCATTGGAAAATTTTGTTTGTACGGAAATAGCAATCAATTTACTATAACTCAAAAGTTTTAACTTCATTAAAAAAGCAATGTTTTGCTGTTCGTACCAATGCGAAAAATGCTCAACAGATAAATATCATTGCATTTTTTATATAATGAACTACTCTAAAAGGGCACTTATTTAGGCCATGTACATTTGAAAACCTCCTGCAATAACAAAACGTAATAAATATGTCACTGTTAATACCGATGTGTGAAATACACATTGTAAACATGTTAAGCAAATTTAACTTCTACGTAAAAATCGTTAAGAGTTTCAATCAAATAAAAGTCCAAATACATTTCAAATATTCTAACAACAATTTAAGAAAACATTATTTACAAAGCACACAAACTTACTGTTCACTTCGTAATTCCTAAACACGTAAGTACCGAACTTTGGATGACTAATCACTAGTTGGCTACTGACACAAAATAATTTATTTGCTGACTTATGCAATTAACAAAACACTTGAACTATTTCATGAAACCAACAAATTCACACTTCACAATGAAAATAATTTTTTGCTCGTGCTTTATGATGGTCACAGAAAATGGCGGACTACAGCACACAACAAACCATTTTACAAAGCGGCAGACACAAACTACACTCAATGAAATATGTAAATACAAAATTAATTAACTGCATATATAATATTCCAACATCACCAGCAAGGAATTCTTGCATATTGATAAATTATGATGGGGGGGGGGAGAGTGTGTGTGTGTGCGCGCGCGCATGTGCGGCAACAACGGTTTTTCACCGGGCAGGTGGAGACCATAGACAACAGAATCAACGGAGATTGGTGGAAACCTTTCACATAAGCGTGATGTTTGCATGCTCTACCATAATAGTTCTGGATATTTTTAAAGCCCTCAATCTATAACTCAGAAAAATGGTGTATTAGTCTATGAGCATAATTTTAACCATAAATGCTGTAATTATCATAAATTTTACACATTATAATTTTTAATTCCAAGTATTTTTTTCTTTTACAATCATCGCCAAGAGCGCCAACATAATAATACGCATCCTGCAACAACCATCAGCTGGCACAGTACTTTGGAAATGGGGGCGTTTACTGTTTACATGCTGTGTAGGTTGGTCACACCGTCTGTCAAATTTTATTGAAGTTATATGAAACAGAGTATACTCCGGTCCCTCACTGGGATCAGCACATATCACTTATAAAGGGGCTCCAGGTCTGCCCAAAACTATATGTGGGCTACTGCCTTTCATATTAGGTCAGCACCAAAATTTAACTCAAAGGGCCTGTGACCTGTCCTAACTATTTTGGACAAATATTCTTTTCCTAAGAAATTCCACAATTATTTAAAGTTTCTGCTATTAACAATACCTCTTTGTTTACTGCCCAGGCAAAGAAATAGAAAAACAATCCAGATATTAAACATTTTGCACACACACTATCAGTCTGCTAACCAACCTCCAAAATTGTAAAATCCATTAAAAAAATCTGGTGCTATTACTCCCATACTGTGAACCTTCAGCTTGCAACCAACATAAAAATACAAAATATTACACATCTTTAACTTACAACATTACAAAAAAAAAAATACACGATTATCCCTTTTCATTTGCAATATTACTCAAGAGAGACACAATATTAACCATAAATTATGTATACAATACTTACCCAGTATTACCTAACATCAACATGATTACCATGAAAATTTTAAATATAGTTCGCAGTATTCCTATATTACCTGGAAATATTTTTTCTCAGATGTTATTACGTTTGGTTTAAAAAAGACAGTTGCATTTGCATTAATTTTCATAGTTTGACAAAGCCACAGAAAACATTAGCATTAAAACTTAATTTCAAAATGGTTGTTGTCCTAGATAATCATAGCAAGCACATTAATTCACAGAGTACAGATTATTGTTAAAGCCACATGCACTACAACACTTCAATATTTAATTTTCTAGACAAAATTGTCTTACCTTCTCAATTCTATTCTTCATTACTCAAATTGGTAAAAATTTAATTTAAAAAATAACGGTAAGAATATGTTCATTCCTTACAACTCTTTCAGTAATATAGCATTATTGTTAAGTAATTTTCATTTAATTTTCAAAATTGTTACATTCTGCATTATTCAGTATTGTTATATCAATTAAAACTCTTACATAGACATCTGTTGTAATTTTCAAAACTTCTTAAGTCTTTAAAAATCATAATTCATTTTTAATTAAAATTCAAACTTTTTAACATATGAATAACATATTAATAATCATTGTTCCTATATAGCTCTTCCTGTTTGGTAATCTGCTTAAAGTACAGGAACAAAATTCCAATAGTTACAAAAAACAAGAAAAAATACATTACATAATATGTAAAACAATTCTTCTCATAGCTTATTTACTCTCAATAAATTTAACCAGTTACTTCTCTTCTCTTGCATTGCCATATATTATAACTATTTCCTTAATGATGATTCCTACCAAATAATACAACTAAGTTTACAACAAGTTATAATCCCTTTAGCTCTGAATAAGTACAAGCACAAATAAAAATACATTGATACTATTACTTTATATGATCTTGACAACACCACCTCAATAAATATTATGTATATTTTTTCTCTAGTCTTTATAACTCTATTATGCTTTTACTTATTGTGCTCTCTCCTTAAAACATTCCTTACACTGTACTGTTCTATTTATTTCACTCCTCATTACTCAAACAACATCAGATGGTTATGAACAATTTTTGCTTTATAATCAATATTGGTTCATTTAGAAACACACTACCATTTAGCCTACTTGTTCCTGGCTTAACTACTCTCTTAACCACTAATTCTAATACACTGACAATTTATTATATATTTCTCTTTAAACACATGAAAATAAACTCTGTTTCAGCATAATAATATCTTAAAAATTATCCTTTACAAGTCAACAAGTCTGAAACCTTTCACTATCCACAATAATATAATACCTTATTCACTTTTGCCTATCCTAAGGCTTAAGAATGTAAATATGATAATTTATTAGATTTATCATGTACATAGCATTACCTAATTTCTCTTCAATCTCTTATGATTATTCTAACAAAATAAATATTACTCAAAATAAACACATGAACTTATCTTTTTTACATTTTTACTGTACAAGAAAAACATTAAAAAACTGTACAATAAACATTTTAAGAACTTAATTACCTACTTAATAACATAAATTGCAGTCTGTCTGCCTTTATTCAATTTTCTTTCCCTATGGTATTCTCACTCTGTGTCTCCTTTTAATTCCCTTCTTTCTTATGACCTTCCTCATACTATACTTTACATTTTTCCTTGTCCCTACTGTCTAAATCTACCATCCTTGTTCCTTTCCTTTTTTCTCACTATTTGTCTGACCCTGTGTTTCAATCTTTTCTTTTGTTTTACAACATTTGTTCTGAACATTACATCACAACGTTTCACTCGAGAGTACCCTCCACTTTCACAACAATCTTGTACTACTTGTACTGTACTCTCAATAATAAATCTTGTCTGTTGTAATTCAACAGCTGTTCCTATTCTAATATTTCACTCAAGAGTACCCTCCACTTTCATAACAATCTTGTACTACTTGTACTGTACACTCAATGATAAATCTTGTCTGTTGTAATCTAACAGCTGTTCCTAATCTAATATTTCACTCGAGAGTACCCTCCACTTTCATAACAATCTTGTACTACTTGTACTGTACTCTCAATAATAAATCTTGTCTGTTGTAACTCAACAGCTGTTCCTAATCTAATATTTCACTCAAGAGTACCCTCCACTTTCATAACAATCTTGTACTACTTCTACTGTACTCTAAATAATAAATCTTGTCTGTTGTAATTCAACAGCTGTTCCTAATCTAATATTTAATTTATTACAAACATGTTGGTTCACCCCCCATGCCTGAAGTCTCCCCTCCTTTACTATATTACTCAAAGATACATTGCATTTACAACAATTATGCACACTCTTCTCTAAATTATCAATCTGCAGCAGCAATTGATTTTCACTTAAAGGAATTGAGTTACTTAAAACCTTTCTACATTCAGCATTACATTCCTCCTTAACCTCATTCAATTTGACATTGACATTTAGGTCCAATCAAAAACAAAAAAATTGATATTTAATTTTGATTTGACTAAACATGAATTTAAACATTTGTAAATATTTTCATCATAACCTATACCTCAAAATTAAATGCAATAAATTGTGACAAATTAACATGGACTGATGGCTTCATTACTGAATTCCCTGATGTGGATTGATGAATAAATACTTTTGTACATTGCTGCTGTATATTAGTCTGTTTGTTGTCTTGGTAACTGGAGCTTTTGCTGGAACACTGCTGTTTCGCTTCGCTGGTTGACTCGTTTGGAACTGCCATTAACTTGTAGTTAATTATTTCTATTTTTGTTAACACAGCATCTTCAATTGTGTTCAATTGAGCCCCACAGTTGGAAAGCCATATTTGTAACATCACAGTCATCAAAATTGACTACTGGACATCACAGCTCATTTTTGCTCAGTCGATAGAGACATGTAACTTAAGGCGCCACATTGAAATTAGAAAAAAAAAAAAAAAAAGTTCTGATCTCGGATTAGGTCATCCATTAATTTTTTTTAATTCAAAACAAGTTAGATTTTTCCAGTAATACAGAGTTATGAACAGTCAGATCCATTAGACAAATGAAACTGAACACAGCCACAGTAGTCCATGTTACTAATGATGACACTTCACAACTTGCATCACGAGACACTTGTGAGCACGTTGTGCTCCCTTCACGGCCGGTAGTAATTTGGTAGTAGGAGTAGGTGTTTGGCGCTCGAGTTGACACGTGTCTCCCTCACTCCTTACACCTGTGTCCCAAAAACATGACCAAATAAGGGCATAATGTGGCCCGAAATCCCTTCCACTCATCATATTGAACTGCGTAGTAGCACAACTTATCGAACTTCTAGAACATTCTGGAAATAAAAACTGTATACAAAGTAGAAAAAAATCTTTGATCTCTAAATGTTAATGCAACCTCACTACAACTTCAGAAAAAGCCTGCACATTACAGATAAACACTTGAACACGGCCCAAACTTCAAATACTGATAAAACATTACACTCCTTGCCCAAAAAAAATTAACCAAACGACCCATTAAATTATTATACTAAACTGCATCATTACAAGTTTCCTCACTTTACGCACAGTGTTGATGTCTGCTATAGCCTTGTGATGGCCTATGCACATCAAACTACGCCTAAGTTCAACTTGCCTTGAAAAGTTTTTCCTACATGAGGGCCATGGACATGGCTTACCTTCGGTGCAATTGGTCTCATTCGACTGACAGCTCACTGCTGTGGCTGGCATGACTACTGGACGCTAAGTGCACAGGGTGCGCTGGTGTTCCCTCTGCAAAGTCTCACCTACCGCCTCTCTTTTCCCCTGCGCGTCACCATGACACAACCAGGGTGCATTTCCAGACCAAGAAAGTCAGAAAATGATCTAGAAGCCGACGATTTTTGTATATACGCTTGTTTTTTTTCCTGTGTCCGGGGAGACAGGCTAGGTAACTTTAACAGAGGAACATGCCGGAGGACAGAATTGAAGTCTTGCGTCACCTGATGTGGGAGCTGGTGAGAAAAGCAGGAGTTGCTGGTCAACAAGAGGGTGAGTCCGCTGCAGTCAGCATCTTAAAAAATTTAAAACATCATACAAGTAGTCTGAGTGATGGTTTCGAGGTAGTGTGTAGTTTAAATCTGTGTGCAGTAGTAAAATTGCTTGCTCAAATAGCCCGACTAGTCTCACTAAACATCTGTAAAATAACATTATTATATGCAGCCATAATGTTCAAAGTATCATAATCCTTGCACAGTGTTGTAGGGTGAGCTAAAAATGAGTGTATGGCCTTTAAAGAATTTTGTTAGGCTATCTTGTAGCAAACAGGTATGCCAGTAGCCATTGCTCACCAGCGTATAATATTTTTAAAAAGATTTCAATGTCCGGGAGAATCAATGCAAAAATTTGTAAATGAAATAATTAGATTGGTAGCAGTTTTGGGTTTGTCTTGTACGGAAACAAATTTGGTAGAAAAATTTTTATTCAACTTATTGCTTAAAAATTGTAAGTTTTATTACATTTGCCTCAAAGCCACAAACATTACAAGAATTGCTAGCATTGGTAGTTCAAGTAGAATTAACCATTGGCTATTGTAAGCAGAAAGTAGATAAGGAAGTAACATCTAAATGACAGTGTCAAATTTGTTTTTGGTCAAACCATACGACAGAAAATATATTTTTATAAAACCCAAAAGGGAGAAGGAAATTCAGTGCAGGTAAAGCCGAAACAAAAGTGTAAAATTTGTCTTTGGGTAAATTACACTACGGAAATTTTTTTTATAAAAAGGCAGAGTGTGGCAGGAAAGAAATACCTCCAGGAAACAGATACCAGTCTGACGTAAAAGAAATGTCAGATGGCCAGACACCAGTAAAAGTGATAGTTTGTTATTGATGTGGTAATCCTGGTCATGTGCAATTCAAATGTCCATTGCAAGGTAAACCTGCAGGAATAGGTGCTGTTTCAAACACAAATTTGTTTAATAGAAATGGCTTGTTGTATGTTTAATTAATAATTGCAAATTCAACTATGTCCGCATTGGTAGATTTGGGTACTTCTGCATCTCTCATAAAACAAGAAACTTGTAATAAAATCATACGCGAAGCTCCGGTTGGTACTGCACAAATAAAAAGGGGCAAGTCGGTTGTGTTTTCGCTACGAGATGGGGGACATTAAGTCCAATGTTGTAGCTGTGATAAAAATTAAAATTGAACAGTTTTCATGGTAAGTACTGTTCCATGTTTTTGAAAATATATCACATGAAGTGATATTATTGGGTATTGATATTTTGGGTAGCACCCACGCCTGTATTGATGTAGCCAGTAAAGTGTTGAAGTTAAGTTTTTCTCCCAAGACTGTAATAGCTTTGCAAGTTAAACCTTCCCACTGTAGTAAAATTCAGTTGTTGAAACATTCTGAAGAAATAGTACAGGCATTAGATCAGTAGAAAAATTAAATCTAGTGATGTGCTACGTCAAAGCTAGGGCACTGTAAAGAAATTTCTGTTATTTTGAAATTGAAAGATAGTGAGCCCCTAGCGTGAGAGCCATATCATGTGTCTGCTCCCAAAATGCAAATTTTTAAACAGTTTATTAGTGATTTACAGGAACATGAAATTGTGGAGGAATCCACAAGTTCATATGCTAGCTCATGTTTTCTGTTACCGAAAAAAAATAACACCAGGTCAATATCAGGTAGTATGTGATAACTAAAAATTTTATAAAAAATGGTATGTAGATTCATATCAGTACCAGTTACGGAAACTGTTCTTCAACATTTACAAAGAGCAAAATATTTTACCATATTGGATTTGAATTCAGCTTTTTTTGCAGTGCGAGTTACATCACGAAAGTAGAGCATCGTTAGCATTTTGTACTCCTTGGGGGTTGTATCAGTGGATGCATTTTCCCAAGGGGGTAAATTCAGGACCCTAATGTATGTCTTGAGTGTTGGATCACGTGTTAGGACGGTACTTGTATGAGTTTGTCTTTATGTACATTGATGATGTATGTGTATAGTAAAACATTAGAGGAACTCCTTAAACACTTGTGAATTGTGTTAGTTAGATGCATTAAGACAGGATGGTCTGACAGCGAACCCAAAAAAAATAAGTTGGGCACGACAACACGTGCAACATGTAGGGTTTGTTATTTCTGTTATTATGTTATTTATGTTATTAATTTTCCACAACCTAAAAATTTAAGAGGTGTAATATAATTTTGATATGGTTTCCTTTCACAGTAAATTTATTCCAAATTTTTCTGACCTTACCAAATTAATTGAAAAGGAAAAATGTACCTTTTGAGTGGAGCGCGGAACAAAATAAAACTTTTACAAAATTAAAATAAATGTTAGCTAATCGTCCTGTCTAGAATTTGCCAAATTTTTCCGATGAAATTGTTTTTATATTATGATGCAAGTTCTCTAGCTATCGGAGCACGTTTGAATCAAAACAACAAGGATGGTCACCTTGCGCCTATAGTATATGCCAGTAAATTATTAACACATGCAGAACAGAAATTTACAATTTATGAGAAGGAGTGTTGAGTTGTTTATGGACAATGGAAATGTTTGCAGACTATTTGGATCATGCTCAGTTTACTTTGTTTACAGACAACCCAGGCTCTTGGCTGGTTATTAAAATCACTAAAGCCAGCTGATAGATTGGAGCGTTAGCTAGTAAAGCTAGCTCATTTTAAATTCACTGTACAGCACATGAAAGGGATCAATACTTCTGCTGCCGACATGTCATGCATGTATTGTGAGGACGAGTTTGAAGCAGTAGAAAATTGTGCCCCTGTGGATAGTCAACTATCTGATTCAGCTTCTGCTGGCATAAATGTTTTACAATTGAATACATTGCAAAAGTTTCTCAGTGTTTTTACAGATATAAAAGAACATCAAAATTCTGATACGGAATATAAACATATATTGTCTGAAATAAAAGATGAAAATTCTTGTTATATAGTTTATAAGGGATTTCTAGGAGAATGGAAGAAATGAGGCAAATTCAGAGTTTTTGTACCTGAAAAACTAAAGGCAATGGTTTAAAAATATTACCATTAATCTTTTTATGGAGAACACGTAGGACGGAATAAGACAATAACCCATGTATTAGAACTATTTTATGTGACAAAGCATGCGCACAGATTTAGAAAATTGGGTCGAGTGTTGCAATGCGTGCCAGCATGCAAAGCCAAAAAAACCAAAAAGCTGAAGGGCAATATGCAGGTACTGTGGCATAAAATCCTTGGGAGCACATTTATTTGGACGTAATGGGTCCTTTGCCTCGGAGTACCTATGGATATGTATATGTCCTAGTTATAGATAGTTTCAGCAAATTTTGTTTATTTTCTCCATTACGTACCATAAAGGCTGTAGAAATTTGTAAGGTAGTTATGCAGAGATTATGTAGTGTTTTTGGCTTACCTGTGTTTTTAATAACTGACAATGCTACGCACTTTCTTTCTCAGGAGTTCAGAGATGTACTTTTTATATAGGGGGTAAAAATGGTGCAAACTGCTCCGTATCACCCTCAGGCAAACTTAGTCAGATGGGTGAACCATAACGTTAAAATTACCTTACGCAGTTTTCAGTCTAATATGCAAAGCCGCTGGGATGACGTAATATATTTGCTTATTTTGTGTTTTAATAATATTGTTCATAGTGCTTGTAATATGCTTCAGGTGAGGTATTTTTGGGGAGATATTTGATACACCTGCTAATAAATGTGTGGTCACTCCATAGTATTTGTTTGGAGAATGTGAACAACAAAGAATTGGAAGAAATATGAGCATATGTGACATGGAATTTAATTACATATCACAAGCAAAAGGAAACCAACGTATCCTATAAAGTTTTAAATTTTTAATCTGGTGATTTAATATTAGTTGAGACTCACCACCTCAGTTCAAAGATAAGATTTTTTTTTAGCGCCATACTAGCCATAAAATGGTGCAGCACTTTTCAAATAATACAGTTTCTATCACCAGTGACTGGAATGATTATTGATCCACATTCTCCGTGCAAATCTGAAAAGGTTCATATTTCCCAGAGTAAAAAATATTATGTACTCACAAATGCAGTGTAAACAGGTTACCCCCTTCCCCTAAAAATCCCATATGCTCTTAATATTTTGGATATGAAAGCAAGTTGTATCGTCCAAAGATATTTAAAGTTAATATTTTTAGAACTGGTATATATCCATAATTTAGAATGAAATTTAGTGATATTTTAAAGAGTATTATCGATTTATTTTCTAGTGTTGGTTGAATTAAGTACATATGAAAATGTAGAGAATGTAAAGTTGCTAATCTGTAAATTTAAGTGTTGCAGAATTGTTTCAATGTAAAAATTTAGTGTGGGTCTGCTCAGGAAGTTTCATAATAAATAACAAGTCCCTTAAATATGTATATTTCTGTTTCTAATATATGCAAATGTTCCTCTTTATGTATATAATTGTAATTTATATTACTACAATTCAGATTTCATGACATATGTATTATAATGGGACAGGAACTTGACAAATGTAACAATAGGGCTCAGTGATGCTGGCCGATAGGCTGACTTGGAGTGGCCAAGAAGTTCTGTGCCGAGTATAGCAGGAACACCATATTCTTCTGCAATATTTTTTTTTAAACTAATTTCTATACTTCATTTTTGCCTTTCAACCTTACACATAACTAGCGCCTACAATAACATGCTATAATGTAACGCACACACACACAGACCTGTTCAATGGATGACAGTTGCCACCAAAATACTGATCTATCCATTAAGGTTTAACATATTCAAGTTAGAGATTCTGGACATTTATGCTTTGAGATATTGAAAATTTCAGATTATGGAAATTCAACACAAAGAGGTAAAAATACACGGAAATATTAGGAAATCCACTCAGAATTGTAAACTACTTTGCATGATAAAAAATTCAAGTAATAGAGGTTTCAGTTATCGAGGTCCGGCTGTAAATAAAAAAGTATACCAATAATGGACCTACAATTAAAAATTTTAATGCAAAATCCTTTATACTTTAGCAAATTTTATGAAAGTAAAAATTAATTTTAAAAGTTGATGTAAAAAATAGACTACACCAATAAAAATGCAGCATTCATGAAATACAAGTACTATTTGAAACAATATGAAGAATTTAAACTTGTAAAGAGTATGTAAAAATTATGAAAATAAAGTAAAAAATATTATCCTGTATCTTTAATTTCAAAGCCATGCATTTTTCTTAAGAACTTATGTTTGATAAATAAAATATTCAAGATAATTTTAAGAATAATAACAGTCAAAGTTATTTAAAATAACAAAACAGTAGATATAAAATATAAAATAATTCTACAGTAAAAATGTTGCAAATTTTTTATATAAAAACAATTAATTTAGAAAAATGAATCATTAACTTAAAGTACAATATGGACCTGTAATGACTGTCAAGGGAAAAACATTATAAACAGGATAAGTTCAGCTGTCACAGATGGCTACAAAGGCAAAAATGGGCTCTTGCTACTGAATGGGAAGTGATAAAAAAAATTAATCATTAAATGATAAATATATTAAAACTGCACTGTTAATTTCCTTGCAGTTATGGTTTTTATATTTTCATTACTTAAGTAGGTTACTACTTACTATGCTAGAATAAAATGTTACAGTATGCTAACATAGGTGGTATAGGCAATTCACTGTAAAGTGAGCACTTTTGAAAGTCCTATAATTTGAAACAATAGTCAATAAATATATTTTATTTTATCCTTAGATATAAATGTCTGAGTGTGGTCGAATATATACATAGTATTTTTACTTAAATGGCAATATTTACTTAAAAAGGTGGTTAAATAATAAGAAATTGCTGAAAGGAAAAAGAAACTAGGGCCTCAAAAGTGCTCCTCGTAGGCAGTGCAATGTTGGAATCAGGTAACTGCAATACACAGTGGCATAGGTGGTGCCTCCAAGGGGAACTAGGTGCTGATGAAGGATAATGGAAAAGTATCTGACTGCATGAATGAGGAAATTGTGAAATCTGGATCATGCAGTGTATTGTAAAAGTACTTTTGGCTTATACCATGGGACTTCACTCACTTCTCTCTGAACCAAGATGAATCACGTTCGGTTGCTGGTGGCGTCACTCTGATTTTTGCATGTGGCCAAACCAATTTTGGTCAAACAAAATTTATTGACATTTATGCATTATACACAAGCTCTACATGACAAAGAATATGCAAATTTCCAGTAGTATTTGCCAGCAGTAACAATTAAATTTCTATAAATCTATATTTTTTCATTTAAGCTCTTCTTACGAGAGACCAAAACAGGCGATGAATAGTTGCATTAGTCTGATCAATAACACCTGCATGTAGTCGCACTGTTTTCTAACAAATAATGTTTAGCTGTTCCAATTCAGCCAAACTGGTAAATGTCAGGTTTCCTGAATTATGACGTTAAAAAAAAAAAAAAAAAAAAAAACCCCACCAACTCATGTCAACTTACAGATTTAGCCGTTATACCTTGCAGACCAAATCTATACGAATAACTCAAAAAATATAACTCTATTCAACACTAACTACTTTACAATACCACTTATCATCCTCATCTACATCATAATTTACACTTAGGTTATTTTGATACACTTTCCGAGGTTAATATCTTCTGGTGCGGTATCATCTTCATACCATGTTGGATGTTGCCCTAAGTAGGATTATCAGTTGCAAGTTTGCACAAGCCTAACCATTAGCTCTTGAACCTTTGCATGAAATGAGACATACACAGACCCCATTCATGCGCCTTGCACCATTTGCATTAGAAAAAGTCAGTCGCTAGCTGACAGCTCTATCACACCCTCCTTTAGCATATCATTGACTTGTTCCCTAATTATCCGCTGCTCCTCGAACCCGTATCCTTGTGGCCTTTCATACAGGGGTTCCACTTCTACTGTTAGGATGAAATGTTTGGCTGCTGTAGTGGCATGAAGCCAGATTTAAAATGTGAATATATCCTACCATTCTGAAAACACCTTCTGAACATAGTCCCTAAACTCGGTTGACATCCAATTTTGTAACTCATCTAAAAACAAAGGTTTTGTTTGTGCACATACATGCTCTGCCATGGTCCCGCTCCAAGGCGTACCTGGTGGGTCGCTACTTTGCTAATGGCCTCCTGTTCCGCCAGCCAGGGTTGTCCCAGGACCACAGTCTTGTGTAAGTTATCGACTACCATGGCTGTGTAGTACTGTTGGTGTAGGAGCCCTAAATTTTTCTGACAGTAGGAAATTTCCTATCACTTAATTTTTTTGTTAAGATGTGATAGGCCTATCCCTAATTGAATTTTCTATCAGTATTTTCATTTGAAGTTCCCTTCATTGGAGGTTAGGTTAGGGAATCAGGCTGTTTTGATTAGGTTAAGCCCTCCTTATTACTTGTTTATTTTGTTTGTTAAGAAACACGTGTTTTTTTCTCTTTTTTTTAATAAGAAATGCAGTGAGAAATAATTTAATGATTTTTATTTCAAACTTTGGTTTTGGGAAGTCAGTTTCAAAAGTCATGTTGTTGTACGTTAGTATTACGTTTGTGACTTTTTGGCCTTAAACTAGACGTAGAGGTTGTAGTTGAAAGTAAAATGATAGTGTTTCTTTTAGAATTCATTCCTTTGATTTTAAATAGTTTTCTTTGTTTAAACAGATATTCTTAAGTTGCCTATTTTTATTTGTTTCTTTTTTTTTGTTAGTTAGGTCATTATTAAGTTATGGTTGAATTGAAATAGGAATCGGTTTCTTTACCATTTTATTTCTAGTTTTTGTAAAAATAAAGGCTTTTTTTAAATTATATTTTGACTGCCGAGGTTCTTAAGGAACCGAAGCCACTCATTATTTTTAATTTGAAAGAGTTTAGTCACCACATGGATCAGCCGACTTCTTCTGAAACGACAGCAGCTCGCCATATTTTTCTCAGCCCAGGTGTTAGTTATTATTCCCCCTTCAGCAGTTCGGAAGAATTCTTATCTTTTGCTTGTTTGAAGCACAGGGCGCAGCTGTGAGTTGTGCTGACACTTGCCTGGGTAAAGCAGGGCTGTTTTGGTTAACACTGCATATTGCCGCTGGACTTGTAAAGGGAAAGGGACATTTGTCTTCGAGCTGTCGAGTTATTGATCATGGTGGTAGCGGGCTCTGATTGGCCAGCCATGACGTCGGCCTCGGCCATGACGTCAGGGAGGCAAGCTGGTGTTTTCGGATCTAATTTACGAGGTCGTGGGCAGGCAACGTTAGTCATGAACGGACAGCTGTTGTGAGCGGAGGTCTCGGCACAGGTGTGTGGCCTGGAGGAGGCTGCAACATCAAAATAATGCTAAGTATTCGCTGAAAATTTTTGTTTTTATGCATGGTCGGGACGTTCTTCCCTGCTTCGCAGGAAGAATGGCCCCAACAATACCTTTAAATAGTTAGTCTTTTAGTAAATAAGGGTCTTAGTTGATAGAAGACCGATGGGTAGTGTGCACCATGGGTTAGAGCGTGAGTTAGGAGGTTTCGAGAGCCTGGCAGACTTCTTGTAGGTAATTACGTTCAGCTCATCAGCTCTGTCAGAGGACCTAAGGAAGTTGGATTTCTATAATTAATTTCCTTTTTTTTTTTCAAGGGATGGAACCTTAGCTATCGCAGATGTTTTTCAGACCTCTTAGTGAAATCTTTGGTTATTGGTAATTGTAGTACCTGGTGTTTAAATGGCTCCGCATATTTTTGGTGTTCATAAGTGGCGGAGTTGGGTTGGTACTACTGCTTTGAAGTAAACGCAGGTCTAGGTTATGTATCCCAACAATTTTTGACAGGTTTCCTCCCTAAAAATTAACTGTTGTGTGTTTCCACTTATTCATTAAAGAGTCGTTTTGAACCTTTACTTTCTTTGCTAATTTTTGTTAATGTTCTCTACAGCTTATTCCAGTAACCATGCCAATGTTTCTATCCATGAACAAAGTATTTAAGCAAACCAAATCTGTAGTACACTATTAAAAATTTAGTTTAGACTGATTCATTTAAGCCCTGGGTGGCTACTTTTTATTATTGACTTATACTGGTTTCGAAACGAATATTCCAATGCACTGATCCAAAATAATTATGTTAAGGTTACTTTACTTTGGTGTAAAATAACATTTATAGATACTACACACTATTGTTAAAGGAGGCACAGTCTACCTCTAATCAATTTGCAGTAATTTTAATACCTTTATGTTGGATTGGTATGTAATCATATCCACCTGGAGTATTATTGAGTAGGGCATCCTGTTAGGCCTACAGTACATTTTTTTTAACTTCTTAACTCGAACGTAAGCCAGTGTGTTTCCTAAATATAGTTTGAATAATAATTTGTTTTACAAATTCTCCTGTGACGATTGTAACTACATATTCTGTAGAGTAACAACTAACTAAAGTTCTTCAGAATTTATTTTTTTGTCCAGTTCGTCGTAGGTTCCTTTTTAGAACAGTCTCCTTAGTGAAATGAATTATCGACACGTGTCTGCCATTTGTAAAATGGTTTGTGTATGCTGTGGTCCGCCATTTTCTGTGACCATCACGAAGCGCAAGTGAAAAATTATTTTCACTGTGAAGTATGAATTTGTTGGTTTCAAGAAATAGTTGAAGTGTTTTGTTAATTGCATAAGTCAGCAAATAAATTATTTTGTATCAGTAGCGAACAAGTGATTAATCATCCAAAGATTGGTACATTTTTAGGATTTACAAGGTAAACAGTAAGTTTGTGTGTTTTGAAAATAATCTTTTCTTAAATTGTTGTTAGAATATTTGAAATGTATTTGGCCTTTTATTTGATTGAAACAAACAATTTTTACGTAGGGGTTAAATATGCTTAACATGTTTACAATGTGCATTTTGCACATCAGTATTAACAGTGATGTATTAATTACATTTTGTTCTTGCAGGAGATTTTCAAATGTACATGGCCTAAATAAGCACCCTTTTAGTGTAGTTCATTATATTAAAAATGCAATGATATTTACCTGTTGAGCATTTCTCGTATCAGTACGAACAGTGACACATTTATTGCATTTAGTTCTTTTGATGAAGTTAAAACTTTTGATATATAGTAAATTGATTGCTATTTCCGTACAAACAAAATTTTCCAATGCATCATCAAAACAATGCAAGTTCCAAGCGCCACTCTCTTATAAGAAGAACCACAAAAAAATCATGTCTCACAAAATACGGTAAACAATAGTTCCCCACCCCACCAATAAAATAAAACAGAACCCTATCTAGTAAAATGATGTAATCATAACAAAAATAAAACAGTTGGGAACGGCAACCAGCTATAGTAGCCTAATTACTGGACAGAAGTTGTCAGTCTTTCAATGCTTGCCATTAGATTCGTAGTTTGTTTACAAAGATTGTTTTCTTCACCGACAGAACAGCTGTGAGGGAGGGATACATTGTGGCTCCACTTCTTTTCGAGAACTATCAAAATTTTTTGAAGTGATATGAAACAGAGTACCGTTGCATTTACTAAGTCTCAATTACACAGTTTGCACAACAGTACAAGACGTTACAAAAATTGAAACACAAATAACACTGACTCCCGCTCAGCTATGAGCTTGTTTAAACAGAAATTAGATTACATGTATGAACACTAGGTCTGAAGTGGCCCACCATGTGGAGTCAGCCACACCCGTAAATGTAATACTTACGCTCCCCAATGGCGGACACAGAAAGCAGTTTGTGCCAACTGCATTAGTGCAGGAGTTTGCACAAAACCCTTCAATACTATTAACTAACAAATATAAAGTAACCATTAATATGTTTAGACAACATTCGTCCCATGCTGCTTTGTCACCTCTGTGTTCTGTTAGTTTAGTTTCCACTGTTTCTGCAAATTCTTGGGGGCATGTTCAAAAAAGTAACAGCTGTCCACTGACATCGTAATGCCATCAAAAATTATTTACTAATTTACTGAGGCACCCTAAGTACACAAATAGCAGCTTTTTGTTACTTTTAATTTTCACTTTGCTTCGCGTTACACAGTCCCTTCTTTACGGAAATCGAAACAGCCATTTACCGAACTCTTGCACTACACACACCTACACAGCAACATATTACATTGGAATTTAGTGTTAATTTAATTTATCACTCACCACGTGTTCGGCACCGAGGCTCAGTGGTGCTTGTGGTACCCGCTTTCTTCTGGTGGTGGTGGGCGCCAGCCCAAAAGGCTGTTGCTATGCGGCCAGTGCGGTCGGCATGTCTGCTGCTGCTTTGCTTTGTTGCACCTGTGGCACACCATGCACCCCTTCAGAACACCGTTGTTAGTGTTGATGTCACAAGGCACGTGTTAAGTTCGGGCTTGAAGAGGCGGTAGGAGGGGGTATGACGACGTCATTGTTAAGTTCCAAACAAAACCTTTCAATTCAACTCCTTTCTTCTTCCCTTCTGTAAAGAGAGTACAAGAGTGGAGTTTAGGAAAGAGTAAAGAGGCATGAAGACCTAGTTTGGGAAGTTAGCCAGAAGGCAAAAGAAAATGTAGACACATTTGAGAAGTAAAAAGCAGCAGCTTAGAGCACGAATTTCTCATAATCTCAGAGTTTGTTTAGTTATAGGTAAGTAACATGTTGCTGAAGTAGTACTTCAGTTTTTTTTTTCTGTTTGTATATTTTAAGTTAGACCTAATCTAGTTAAACTTAGGTATGGTTAAATCACTTGCATGAATTTTCCAATGTCAACCTTTCTGCTAGTAGCAGAATGTCTAAGTTTGTTTTATGATGAAGCAGGACATAGAACATTTTGATCTTTAAAACGGCTTACAGTAAAATCAATTATCTTTCTTTGTAATTTACTTGGTGTGCTAGTTAGGAGTCGTACCTTCATCATGGATCTTGGTAGTCATTCATGTGCAGCGATTGAGAAGTTCGAAAGGATAATTAATAAGTTCTTTAATTTTGGTGAGGAATAAACTTAAATTTTGGAATATTCAGTAACATTTTTTTTTAAGGTCACTAATCAGGACACTTGCACAAATAATGACATGTATATTCATTCTATTCAGCTTTAGAACACACACTACTTTGGCTGAAAGCCACCACACACCCACATGCTCCCAATGAAGTTCTCCAGTAGAATGCTATAACAGTGAAGGTATAAACATCTGAACAGCATACACATCTTCTGTCAAACTAAGTCAACAGAAAGTTCTGTGAAGGAAACAACTGCCACAATTCAGTGAACTTTTCCTCTGTTCTAAGCCCAGTAAGATGCCCAATAACTATTTCAGTTTATCTCAAGGCTGATGTTATGCTGATATGTGAGATTTGCAGATTTTTAGCAAGTTCTTCTATAATACCAAAAATTATTACCGACACTATGAGATAAAATAAACAGCTGGTTTTCTCAAAGACAGCAGTCAATCCGTTTGCTACAGACTTCTGATTTCAAACTGACAAGTACGCCCAGTACTGCTTCGTATTGAATATTCACTGCATTCAACGAATTGGACAGTACAGTCCATCTTGTAATGCACGTAGGTTCGTTTAGTATTTTTTTTTTGCCAATGTTAGAAATTCACCAGCTCTTTAATTGTGAAAAATCCAGTTCTTTTAGCAGATTCATTAAAAAATTAAGAACTTTTTAGTATTACTTTATTCAAATTGCTCACTACTGCTAAAGCCAATAATGACAGTATTTCATTTTGGATATCATGAGAAAGACTGTTATGCCGTGTGAGCAACCAATCTTTAATTTCAGGTATTTAATTTTCTATTCATTCAAGTAATTCATACAAATCACCCCAAGTAAAGACTGTTCATGGTAAACTGAGCACTTTTGAAAGCCCTGCTTCAGATCTAATTGTATGCACTTTGTGTAGTCTTCCACTACACGTACAATTAACATTGCAGTGGACCTGATCACTTAATTCATTTGTTAGTCAAATAACAATGTGAAATGAGAAAATTACATATCTTATAGATGTGCTATTTCTTACTCATATGCATTAAAAAACAGAAAGCAAACTTAATTACTTCAGTATCCAGAAATGTAACACATTTAATTCATATTAATTCCCAGTTAAATCATGGAACTACTTTCCCTCGGTCGTAACCAACTTAACTGAGCGCACACCAGTCTGTGTGCTGCCTATTTAAATACATATATGCAGATGTGCGCAGTGACATTTTTCAAAGGTTGATTTCAAAAGTGATCACTTTACCGCAAACAGCCTATAGCTAAGAATTTTATGCTTGAAACAATGATAATATGAAATTCACTACTTTCATGATATGACAATTTCTCTGTTGTCTTTTTTCCAATTGGAAAATCCAGAAACAATGAAGATTGGATCAATTTTTGATCTGATAATCACTTTTAAGTTAATCTCTTTAGCTCGTAGACAAGCAGAATATTTTACAGTTCCTGAGCTAAAATCTCAATAAAACCAGAGCCATTTCTTGTACCATTTTGTTTTAAAAGAACAAGGAACTCCATTTATTTATGGTTTTTTTTTATGCTGTATATTTTAGGGTTGGGATATAGTTGTTGTACAGTTATTACTTAGAGTAGATGATCTTTGAAGTCCCAGGTAAGTCTGCGCTGGATGGGACTGATTTAGAATCACTTAGAAGGACATTGTCCTTATCTTCATTATACAAATACGTATGTATAATTGATGGTCATGAATATTCCCATTGTAACTTTTCAAATTGTTACTGCTAGTACTGGCCGAATTCGATTTAGAATCAATTACAATACGAAGCATATCTTCACTGTACAAAAACTTTGATTCACAAATATTTATATCACTTCTCAACCTATTACTACTCTCATCATTGCAATTTTCAATACATTATAATTTTCTTTGAAAGAAGTTTGTTATCTTTTCACTGTATGGTCAATGACTACTTCTGCATTAAAAACACAAGCACACACAAGGGTTTGGCATTATAAGATAACATAACAGACACTGTCGACTGGCAAGTGATGACTGCCAGTTCAACGCACTACTCCGGTGAACACGAGCTCGTTACAGAGTTGTCAGCTGGTGAGAACAGGGAAGAAACGTAACAAAAATAAACAGACAGTCAGACATTCAAGACACTGATAAATGATACAGATGCACAGTGCCGTGTTAGTTACTGTGGACTGCAGATTTATTATTCCTTCTGAGAATCTGACCCTTACAGCATATTAGGGGTTCATATGACCCCCCCCCCCTCCTGACACACTGGTTATTCCACCCCTGTATCTATATTTAATTGCTTCTGTATTTAGTTGTAAGAAGTCATTATCATGTGGTCTTGCTTTGGTTATTAATCTGCTACCAAAAAGAAATAAAGTATTCAAAACATACGTGTGCTGGATACAAAAGGCCAACAGTAATAAGTGAATGATAAGAACAAGGTTATTAATAGTTGTAATATGATCCAGAGGGGAGTAAAGTAAATAATTCCCCGACATGAACTTAGATTAAACTTTGATATATTTTTAATAAAAAAAAAGAAAACACTATCTTTTATTGGTATAAGAAAGTGACTATGAATGGCATGATTAAAACTTTTATATCAGAAAAAAAAGGGGTCCTTCCAAATAAGATTTACCGTACACAAGTATTTAAATGCCAGGATATTAATATTTTAGTAAACATAAAATATTAAGTAAGACAGGTATATGATGAAGTTTTATCATTCCAGCTGCGATAATAAAACTCACAAGTTTTTTTAAAACCACAATATTGTCATCTGCATACGGTTGTCCGTCTTGAGTATGAACCGTTGGTATTCCAAAAACTGTCTGTACCGTTTCAATGCCCACATAATGACTAGGCACTCCCTTTCGTTTACATCATATTTCCGCTCTATGTTACGCTCTCCATTGTCACTCATTTGGAATAACATTGCTCCTAACATTTCCTGGCTCGCGCCTGTCTGTAGATACAAGTGTCTAGTAGGATCTAGGCGCGAGAGAGACAACATTGACAGAACTGTTGTTTGATTTCTGCAAATGACTGTGCAGCTGTTTGTGTCCACTGGATTTTATTTTGTGCTGACAGAAGTGCTGTAAAGGGTGCAGTTAAGATGGCAAACCCCTGGATGTATTGGCGTAGCCAATTTATTAACCCAAAGAATTTCTACAACGGTTTCCTAGTTTTTGGCGGTTCCTACTCTTTCAATAATACGTAAATGTTCCTCACTGGAATGGTTTCAGGTCTCATTCACAATGCGCCCAAGGAAATTCAATTCCGTCTTGCCAATGTGGCATTAGTGGTTTGCACAAGTCAGGCCTGCGGTCGCAAAACATTCTAGTACCAAAGCACGGTGTTCCAAATGTTCCTCCCAACTGTTTGACCAAAAAATGTCATCTAGGTAAGCGGTGACAAACTTGCCAATGTAACTGTCTAGCACATGTACCATGATAGTTAGAAAAGTAGTAGGTGAGACGCCTTCAACCCCACAGGGTATCAGGTAGATCAGATGCTGCCTCACTCTTGCCCTTCCTACTACCAAATGCACAGACACCCTCGTGGGACAGAATGCAATCTCAGACTTAACATCAATTGACTGCGGGCAATACAAAGATCCTTAAAACTACCATCGTACTAATATTGAATAAATCCTATAATAGCAGAGATAAAAAAATGAACATCTTAGGGGGAAGGGGGGTTGGGTAACTCTACAAAAAAGTTTACTGACACCAAAAGTAAGTTTCACACTCAGTTTTAATATGTGTCTTAAAACACCCTCTCAGTTTACAAGGTATTCATAAATTTTCATCAACAAATATGCAAAAATGATTCATAAATTGTTAAAAATACACTCATACAAAATATATCAAAAATTGACTTCATCGCAAAATACTTTGCCAGCAATTTGCATGTTCTCTCTCTACCATCCTGGCAGGCCTGACAAATTCATTTTACAAATCACGCCAGAGAATAATATATAAGTTATGATAAATTAATTTTCATTACTCCTTAACCGTCGCCAACTTGCGTGTTTCGGAGAGTTTATTTCTCAGTTGCAAATCCAGATGGTTCATTTTCTAAGATGTAGGCACTAATGATTCAGCAAGAAGGGGGGGGGGGGGGGGGGGGGGTGAATCTTAGTCGTACTTGCTGAACATTCCTGGGCAGCGGCATTAATCTTACATGCCATACGGAAGAACCAACAGCTGAAGATCGAGAAACAGCTCTGATGCACACCAGCGGCCCTCCAAATGCGGCCTTGGGAAAAGTCAGCTGTTTTCTTCAGGAGCAGACTCCGTACATCCTCGCAGAGTTGCCAGAATACACAAAAGCGTGAGCTTTTACGGCCCCCGGAAATTGACCTTTTAGCACATGTCCACATCCCACAGCTAAACTTAACGCAGCACTCTAACTGCAGGTGAAAACACTACGGCTCCCTCAGTTATTTTCATCACGGCTCTCAGTATTATGTGTTCACAATTTTCCAGTCACGACAATACTTGTGGACAAGGAAAATATACAAAGTTATGGGCTGCGCATCACTGAAATCCACAGTTTGCCCAATGCCATGACCTCCCCAACAAGATACATAATTTTCATTTTTTGGCAACAAAAAATTTAAGTTGAGCAAAGTTACAAAAGTCGTCGGAGGCATACAGATGTCAACACTTGCAGAATGGATTTAGTATGGTTTTGAGCACAGTAGCACAGAGACAGTCAGCGATATGGTTGGACATGGAGGCATACAGATGTCAACACCTGCAGAATGGATTTAGTATGGTTTTGAGCACCGTAGCACAGAGACAGTCAGCGATATGGTTGGACATGGAGGCATACAGATGTCAACACTTGCAGAATGGATTTAGTATGGTTTTGAGCACTGTAGCACAGAGACAGTCAGCGATATGGTTGGACATGGAGGCATACAGATGTCAACACTTGCAGAATGGATTTAGTATGGTTTTGAGCACCGTAGCACAGAGACAGTCAGCGATATGGTTGGACATGGAGGCATACAAATGTCGGATTTTCTCCCAAAGAAGATCCTGCCACAGCTGGTGCAACTGACCCTTCAAATGGCAGTAGTTGTGGCTGATCAAAGTTACTGTCCAATCTGGTTCCAAACGTTCTTGATTGGTGAGAGGTCTGGGGACCTTGCTGGCCAAAGAAGCATGTTGACATCACAAAGACAGGTCAGAGATACCTGTGCTGCGTGAGGCTGGGCATTATCTTGATGGAAAATGGTGGTGTTAAGCTGCACCAGGAAGGGGAGCGCAAATAGTCACTGAATTTCCTGGGTGTATCACTGTGCCATCAGGGTTCCTTGAATCACCAACAGTTGGGTATGGGAATAGTAGGAAATGACATCCCACGCCATGACGCACCTCGAGGCGGTATGCCACTTTATATAGATGTGTAAATCACAGCACTCCATTCACAGTCCAAAACTGCAATAATTCAAGAAACACTTCACACCATTCAGACATGGAAGAACCTTTGAATGGATGGTGAAAATGTCTGGATATGTCCATTATCTTTATACATGCTTGGGATTGATTTTGCCTGGACAACTGTCTAGCAGACTACAGTGAGCTGTGGGTGCATTTATGTGACTTGGCTGAACAATCATCTGATCTCTCTCTTGTTGGTCTGATGCAGTTTGCTCCCAGTGAAGTCTTTAGTGAGACAGTGTGAAGTCTATAGCATTTTATGTGTAAAATAAACATGTTGAAAGATGACAACATAGTTGCAGGAATTCTTATTAGTTTAATACAAGACATACTACAAATCTGGGATGAGTCCCTAGATGATTATAAAAATTATCAATATGACAACGTATGCATGAAGACATCTGTGTTAATATGTGTGTATATGCGTGCGTGCATAACTGAAGGAAGATTGTGAAAATTTGAGTGCTTGTGAGTGAGTAAGAATTTATGGTATGTTTAAAATTAATGTACTTTTGGTGTATATTAATTACAAGTCGTATGTAGCACTACCAAAGGGGTTGGGCTATTTAGGAAGGGACTGGAGAGTGAAAAGAGATGAAGGAAGCGCTTGCACCGTGCGATAATCCAAGTGGGAAAATTATTAACTTGATGTCACATCATGAAAGAAAATATTTATGTCCATGTTAGGGCCACATATAACCTAGTCTGTGAACCAACCAAGGCACATAGGGAGCATGGTCTTGGAAAGTGTCCCACTTAAAGAAATAATATATTTTTTCTGTCTTTCAAGTAAAATATCTTTCTAGATTGAGATTTACACAAGTAACTTCAGTTTCTCATTATTGCATTATCAAAGCTGTTTTTCTGTGTGTGCATGATTTTTCTAATGGTAGATGCGGTTCTGCTATGGTGTGACACAGCTGAGATGTAGAGGAATTTGTTAAAAATAGTAGCGAAGAGCCCTAATTTTCTACCAGATATGGGTCTACTTGGCATAAGGATAGTTTGTTTATTCACCTTGTCTATTTACATTTGCAGTATGACACATTTTCATTATCCAATTTAACACCCAGCCCAAGAGTTCTAATGCTAGGAAAAATTGTTGGAAAGATGATGCGGGAAGTTTTTAAGTTTCATGCGAAAATGTATCACGTCTGCTGCATCTGTCATAGATGAGCGGACCAATTGGCACAGTGCTGATCACTGTTGATAAGAACAGATAGTTAAATTTTGTCCTGGAATGGGATAACAGTCGTACTCTGTGGATTGTCAGTAATAATTATTTTACTGTAGTGATTTTATGCACTTTTCTTTTTTTGCTAATAAGTGTAAGTGGGCATTTTATTCCTGAAAAAGTGATATGCATCTCTATGTATGATTGCAACATTATTTATTTCACTAAATAGCTGTTTCAGTCAAAGTAGACCTTAAATTTGGCTGTCTGCAAAGTTTTAACTTCTAAGACTTGTGCAAAAGTAATTGATTCATTATTTTGGCATTGATTTTCACATTACATGTAGCAAGCATACGTCAACATATGCTACAAACAGTATAGTTATGAAATATTTTCAATTAAGGCATTTTTCTGTATGATTCTTGTGTTTCATTGTGTGATATAGATATAGGCATGTATAAACATTTATCAAATCTTCACATCCCCTTTCTAACATCAATGTTCAGTAATGCATCATATTCTTAAAATTATAGATGTAATGTGACACCAATATTTCCGAATACATATTGTAATACAAGTATTGTGTGCACGAATATGTAATTCAATTTGTGGGTCAAAGTTAGGGGCACACATAAATTTCCATGATTTGCAATGAAGGGGAGATATACAATCCTTATAAATGTTATTAATAATGAAGACATATTGGTGATAGACATTGTGTGCTTTCATGCATTTTCTATGGTTATTTGTAATTCTTGGTGAGTTGCTCAATATATGCTATTTTTTGTACAATTATAAAACTTTAAATGTTAGTTATTTCTGAAGAAGTTATCAAATACAAAAATAAACAGCATCCCTACAAGTGATGAGGGGACGCAATGGTGTAGTGATCAGACTACTTGGCCCACATTAAAGCGACCCAGGATTGATTACTGGCAGGTCCAATTCCAAATGTACACTGGCTACTTATGCAGAATAAATCAATTTGAAGTATTCATATTCACTTGTCGATGTAAAATTATTAAATTTTGCGTGTGAAGTTCTCCTGCATACAACTTATCTTAAGCTCTCTGGAAAATGTTATTACAGGAGTCTACTGTATACCAGCATTTTAAATGTATTTTTGAAAAAATATATATGTAAAAAAGTGTTTGTGGGTATACATAATAAGTCGTCGTTGTGTAATAAAACTTCACACCTAATGACCTTCATCAAAACCAGAATTTTCATTAGCAAAGTTTATTTTTGTTACCTTTAAATTTGAGAGTATATACATTGTTTACACGAGCCTGTCCTACACCACACATTCACATCACTGGCACTAGCAGTGATTACAACTTGTGCTAACTCTAGTCAGAAAACACACAAGTGGGATACAACATGCACATAACAGAGATAAGTCCCACTTTTCAGAATAAATCAATTGTCCCTTTATTTCTCCACCTGTGTTTATGCATGGCAGTACTAGAAGATGTGGTGAAAGTATAAAAATTGCAAATTCCTTAACTTAAAAAAAAATCTTGCTGTATTGTCACAAAATCCTGTGAGATGTAGCAATTCTTAGTTCATCCTTGGTAAGAAATAGGCACACAGTAAGAGCATAAATTAATTTTCCAGAAACATAAGTTTATTATAAGCCATTACCAAATGCAGTATTTGTGTGTAATAAAGTAAAAAGATTTTTTTTTCTTCAAATAATTTGAAATGTCCAGAGTTATAAGTAACTGGCTCATAGTTTTGATACATATTCTTTATTTATCATCATTCATGGATTCTTGAGAGAACTAAATACACCAATGTACAAACATTAAAAATTATATAGAACACAGTGCAAAGGTGGACTACATAATTTATACAAGCATTAAAACAGTACCAGGTTATGTTTGAGTTGTCTGAGTATGCACTAAAGGAACTGTAAACACAATCAGAGACAGCTAGTGTATAGTGCTGGAAGAGGTAGAATGGAATGGAGGAAATAGCATGCTTGTTATTGGTGTGAATTTGACCTCACTCTATCAAATAGCCTATATCAATAATTTTATTTGATGTCCTTAAAGATGATGTGGCATTTATATTTTGACGCAGTCCGTGGCTAGTAGTCTAGCCCTTGTCGACCAGCGCGCACTATCTAGCGGTCCAGTTAAGAAATTCCTGTAGTATATGGCTTGCCGTGCGGCACACTGCCGGAGGCCACCCCCAGCCCTACTGCTAAGTGAATCACTGCAACGTCTATTGATGCCATAAGATGTAACTTTTTATACCGTGTATAAATTGCAGTGCTGAACATAAAAGAATTTGCTTAATATTAAAGTAGCGCCCAGTAAACGAATGTGATGCAATCCCAATTAAAATCATGTAGCAGTGAATGTGCGAATTGCCAACCACATGGTCATGTATATCTCAGCCATCCTGCATTATTATGCAAAAGTGCTTTGTGCTTTAAAATCACAAAAATAAGGGGACTTCAGAATTAGCAGTGAGCCCTTTTATAAAATCAATGCAATAAATTGTTAAAATTGTCATGTTGAGGTCTCCAGTATAACGCACACTTTTTGAACTGCGCAAAAATAAAATTACTTAAAATTTTTTTTAAAACTTGTACACTCATTTGTAAGGCACCAAATTAGTTTAAAATACTTAATTTAAGAATTCAAGGGTTTTTATGGATATGTTTCTCTTACAGCTCACAGGAAGACTTAATTTGCAAAAATTATTTTCAATATAAATATTAGTAGCATATATTTTTTATATATATTATTAATGTTATATTGTAGTATTTTGTACAGTGTGCCAAATTATGTTTGTTTCATCCAGTGTTATGTTTCACATCATCTATATAATATTTTTATCCAGGGACATTTTTGTTCTGTTGCAGCGTTGGTTACAGACGTCACCCATCCCACACCAACCCCTTTAGTCTTGGTTGAACGGGCGTCAGGGCAGGTTGTGTACACGCATCTCGGAGGTGAAGCATCTTAGCACTCATCAAGTAATTTATAATAGACTTTAGTTTTTTGGGAACTCTTTTATTTCTCTCGTACACCTCCAAGTACACCTCCCATCTGGAGCAGACTCGGGTCCCCTCCGGCATAATTAGTACTTAAAATATTTTTCACCATGTCCACAACGTTTTAGCAGCTTAAGCCTATGCGGGGCTTTGTGCTGCATGCCGACTTACATTTTCAATCCTGTACCAACACATCGCCAGTGGTGAATAATCACCAATTTTATCGAACATGTGTTTGAGTATATTTATTCTTGCTTGTCGAGGACGTTTAGGGCAGATGGACCTTATATCCGCCAAATACCTGCCACGTGTTTATGACCATGTAAGTGTTGAGTGCTAGATGTGTATTTGTTTTGATGTTTTTCTCAATATTTAGTAAGGCGTGTTGGGAAACCAGAATATCACAGCTTGTGTTCTAAGTATTACAGTTTATGCAAGTGTATGTCGCTCTTACCACATCATCTTATTCAGATGCCAGGGGATGCAGGGTCATTTTGCTCTGGCTTTTCGATCACAGCCCACCTCAAGTGTTTAGTGTTACCTCAAGCAGATTCGCCTTGTTGGTTAGCTGGCACCCTCCGGACATTTACAATTCACATTGAGGCCCTGTGACCATCCCTTTAGCGATATATCGGCCTGCCCGCACTTGGACTTCACCATGCTTATCCCTTAGAGGTGTTAAGTGGCGCCTCACCATGTGGCTAAACGATGCTGCCACGTGGGTGACCAGTCATGGAACCACCATTTTCCATTATTGGCGAATATGGAGCGTGATGAAGCCGCCATCGTTGGCATCGGACTCCAGGAACTGTAGCAGGAACGATTTTGCTTTCCCCCACTGTTACATAAATTCTCCCCATTGTCTGCACCATGTACTGCAAGGGGGGGGGGGAAGAGCACGTGCTCGACCGACTCCTGCACCAGCCCCGATAAACACAGCTGTAAACATTGTCCACATGCGTGGGACACACCCGAACTGGAGAGCTGTAGCCCCTGTGAAGAACTCCGCAAAACCGCGTACATGAACGTGTTCACAATGGAGTGTTGGCTTGCAATTACGTGCGTAAATTGCAGAAAGGTTAAAGACAGTGCCCCGTTTGCAAAGTACGAGCCAACAGAAAACATCTGCAGGTGGCTTCCAGGACACACTTCAACTGCATCTACGCCAACACAATGCATACAATCATCCGGATGTTTGTACGCAATAACCAACAGCGACGTGAAGGACCAGAGTGGGATCTGGTGTCCTGCAGGCTTTGCTGGAACCAACAATGGGTGAGGGCCCTCAATACATCATAGAGAATTAGTGCACATACAGAACAGTTTATGTGCTACCAGTACTGCATTGCCCAAGGGCGGACTCGTAGTAATCGCTCAACACCAGTGGACTATGCCTTAATGAGGTACCGCATTGTGTCAGGTACATGTAACCTAAGAATGTGTGGAGAAACCATTGGGGACGCAGACACGTGTCACAACAGCCACAGTTCGTCACAAAGTTTTCCACGCTATATAATAGCACTTTGGCCACAATACAGACACAAGTTAGCATCTTCAGAGAATGACAACACCCACACGAAGAACTTGAAATGTTCATCAGGTTAAAGGTAAATTTAGTTGCCAGATTCTACCCGCATGTTGCTACCGCAGATGTGTTGGAAGCTATGATTCAGACAGTGCTACCGGAGTTCATAGGAGCTTTGCAGCCGGCATCCACCATGGGTTCGAGAACTTTGTACGGACAGCCGCAGGGATTTCATGTGACATAGCTGAGTTGCGTCAACGAGGAGTACCGCCACGTGGTCCGGCGAGTGTAAACATTGCCACATCCCCCAGCCGTCAAAACAATGACAACACTGTACCTACTTGTCCAACTCCCGCAGACCGTGCACGTGGAGCAGCGTTGCACACACCAGCGCAGAGTTCAGGGGCAAAGCAGACCTCCGCGCCAAAATAACATGTGGCCTATAATACGTGAGATTGACAGAGCTGAACGACCACTGCCTTGCCCATGCAGATATTGTGCTGGCGAGCAAATGCACTGGCACAGAGACTGCCCAACATGTAGAGCAAGAGAGAACCTGAAGTCGGGAAACAAAGGACAGGGGATAGGGGACACGTCCCCTATCCCCAAAAATGCAACAAGAAAAAACCACAAACAACCAGTTTACCTGGGAAAGATTTTTCAAGACTATGACAGTTTGCTACACATTCCTGTTAACATAATCACAATTTCAACAGTGGCACTCATAGACACAGCAGCATCCCACAATTTTATTAACAAAAAATTAATAAATTCTGAACAGTGCAACTCTCTACACGTGATGTTAATGGACATACGGACATGTTAACAGCACCGCAAAAGTGAATGTCAACATCTGAGATGAAACTATGCCAGACCTCATGGAATATATCATTCTGGGAGTGCTGTGGCTCAACGACCAATAGGTTGTCACTGAAATTTCCCATGACCGTATCCACTTCGGCAAGACACTGAGAAAAACCGTATACTACCTGGGATATCATCAGCCCACAGGAGTCCGTGCATAACAATATTTGACTCTGGTGTTTTATGCTCTATTTTAATAAACAGACAAGTTTGGTGTCCTCTGAGTGAAGAAGATAACACTAAGCTATTTCGTTTTGATGGTACCTCAATGATTAATGTTTAAATTGAAATGAAAAACCAAGGCTCAAACAGTTAATTGTGGCAAAATAAATCTTCATTTGTACTGATTATAAGTATTTAGGGCAGTCTTTGAAATTCATGGCTAGTTTGTAATGTGTATGTACATGTGCTCCGTTTTGCATTCAAATTGAATACTGTGATCAAAAATAAATTTTTCCACTAATGCCAACAAAAATATAAAATGATATATCTTGTGAAAAAAATTTACAACATGTTAGTATTTCATTATCGAAAAGTTGGTTGATAATAAATGTAACGTTCATTTGTGTTTTTATGTCTACATAAATGGCTATTTTCTCCGAAAATATGTATTGAAGAATAACTGCATTCTTCGCTTTAATATGACCGCTGCGCAGTCGATAAGATGCCGTCTTACGGACAGACGATATTGGGAATTTGAAACCTGGGTAAGGCTCGGAATTAGGTGTGAGTTTAGGAGTACCTTAGTACAGAAGCAGCTTTTTCCCCTTCCTGAGAAATATACAGACATAACGGCAAGTGTGATAGAAAGAAAAGAAATTGATTTCAGTTTGGCTAGCAATGGCATCATATATAAAAGTATAAGGATGTTGATATTTGTGATATACGATTCTATTTCTTCTTCCTATTTAATTTTTAATGCATATATCTGTTAGTTTTCACCATGTTTCTAATTTCGCCTTACAATTTTTATTCTGCTTTACAACTATTTTTTGTGTAAACCATTAACATGCATTTTTAATTGTTTTGTAATGTAGACTTAACCAAATTGGTGGGCTTTGGTATTGGCAAGCGCTTAATCAATGAAAGGTTTGATGCACTGCCTTCTGTTTTAAAGGTAAAAAATTTATTACCACAAACTGTGGAACCTTTTATTATTTCTCCTTTCTAATGGGCTGAATAACCCTGTTTTCCACTAGAACAACCGAAGATGTGGACTTGTCACTGAACAAAAAAAATACTGCCCCTCTTTTTAGAAATGTGTTCACAAAATACTGGCTGTTTCATATGGTGATATTTCACTGGTGCAATCACGATCCTGAGAAGAATATTCAGCTCTCCAACATCATCACGGAATTGTTTGCTGAGCAAAGCCTGGCGCCCCGGGTAATATTACATGTCCTACACCTTTTTTCCTTACAAATTATTTTACCACTCCCAAAAACCTCAACAACCCAGTTTCACCCCACACTACAACGTCAGTAATTTTGGTTTTGCAGAGAAGATACAGTGTGATGCACTTGTGGCATTATTAAATAAAACAAAATAATGTAATAGAAAAAAAACATCCAATTCTATATGAGACATGGGAAAATAATTAATTGTATGGAACAAACAAGAATATTTATGCTGCCCGTATAACTGTAGAAATTTATGATTGGCATAGTCCACCTGAACAATTGTGATTTTCGTGTCATGTGAGTGAAACTGAAATGTCAAATCAATCTATGGTAATATATTCAAAGCAACTGAAATTAAAACTTAAGTGTACCTCGACTCAGCTCAGAAATATTTGAGGCATAAACTAAAAGGCTTCTTGTTTTCACCAAAAAATTTAAAATTTTCCATTGGCAAAATGTATTAGGACGAAAAAATTAAAACAGTTCACACTTCAGGACTAATAAACAGTCATCAACTAAACCATTGGAAAACTGAAAGAATTTAACCTGTAAGTAGGTCTAGCATATGTCTGCTAGGCTGGAACTGGAGCTATGTGGCATATTCTGTTATAAAAAATAAATCAAAAAAATTTCTATTGCAGCATTCCTTGGGCCTCTTTGAGTTTGCTCACACTGCCCAAAACTTAACTCACTTGAATACTTACATAATTTAAACATACTCTAAAAGTTGGCAAATAAAATCAGTGATAGCTGGAAACCCAACATTTTGCAATAGTAATATTCTTAGAACATTCCATTTTTGAACTAGGTGCATTGACAAAGAGGTTGCATGTTTAGAGCAAATATACAGCCAAAATACTGCAAGTGACAAAAAGGTCAACTTAGTTCGTGGTCGATAAAATGAACAGAAATTATAATCATCACACATTCGAAAACTACGTCAATAATAACATAACCTAAAATAGACATGTGACAGATGTAAGGTAAAACTGTAAATAATAACTGCGTAAATGTGTGTAGCTGTAGGCGGACATCACAAACTTGGTTAAAAATAATATAGGCTTTCTGAGCTGAAATAAACACTGAATTATCTGTGCGTATTACATATCGCTGTATTAGCTGAGAATTTGTATTTATGTATGTTTTATTCAAGGGGGCATGCGGCCGTCCTGCACCCCTATGGGTATGCTCATATAACATTTGTAACAGACTAGTGTGCCTGAAGTGTGTAGAAAAAAATAATTCTAAATAGATATGGGTCATTTCACTCTAAGTGGTCTAATGTTCCCCCCACCAACAAGTTTCAGAATCCGTTAGAAAATTTTGCAGACAGAATCAAACAGTTATGAGAGTAAATTTCCCAAAATTGTAGATCCCTAATTTGTTTAGTTTCTGATCTAGACTCGTGTGGGAAAGGGAGGTTAACAATAATATCCACTACGGTAAATTACGCAGCATAGAATTTAAAATATTTGACACGTACTGCTTATTTTAAGCATTCCAGCACAACTTTTTGCACCGATTAAAAATATGCTAGTTTCATTATGATAGATACAAAATTCTTCTCAACAATGTGACTCAAAGTCAGCTGCAAAGTTCATCATAGTGTGTTTGGTTGTATTTTATCAGTTTTTTCGCTGTAACACCTCCCAATCAAAAAGTGATACGTGACTGAAATTTTAGCCATGTATTATACATACATTGCACAAGAAGCCATATAAGTTAGAGCACTCTGTCACCGATGGTTTTTTTCACAATGTTGCTTCAAATGTGAGACCTGTGAGACAGTGTATTAAATTGACGCGTTTTCAATGCCAGTTATAAAAAAAAAAGTCTGCCCGAAACAGATGTTATTCATCATTTGAAAGAGCAAGATTTTCTGTTTAAGATTCATTCTTACTTTGTTTGTAATGCTTCCATTACAGGGTTCTAAAAAGACCTGAAATGATGACGTATTTGATAGGTGTAGCATTTCCAAACATATTACATTAAATCATTTGTATGAGTTAAGCCATACAAGCAATAGAACATTTTTAGAATAATATATATTGTGGGCCATTCTGATCATGTTTATAGTCAAGTTTTCATTGTTACACATATTGAAGTACTAAATGGTAGTGGCGTGGACTACCTAACCTGAAACTTTTTTTAACAAAGCATCGCAATAATTCAAATTCATTATTTAACATCACGACTTTTTTCTTTCATACAACTTTTACTTTGGCCTTAATGAATATATGTTAACTCATTATGTATTTCAACAAGAAAAGGTACACTGGCCAATTTTTGCCACATTCATCATATTGTTTGTTTACCTTACATGCTTTTGTTTCAGGGTACTGTTGAATTGTGCCAATGAAAAGGTTACGGGCTGGGGGAGATCAGCCCCGCCATATTATAGACAGGAGATTTTGAAAATTAAGAGGAAGTGCAGAAAATTGCATGCCAGTGGAGAAATAAAGGGATGATAAGATCTAAACAAATAATGAAACAAATGGATAGGGAGCTTGAAAGGAAGATCAAACAGGCAAAGAATGTATTTCTGGGGAACATGGTAGAAGAAGGAAAAGGCAAGGAATGGGGGAAATTGTTTAGGTAAGTTAGAAGGTTAGGGGGAGGAGAGGAAGGGATCCCTCTGCTAACAGGAAGGGATGGTAGGCATGCAACAAATTACCAAGAAAAATCGGAGATGCTGCAAGGACAGTACGTGTCAGTGTTTGACGCAAAGGAGGGTTGGAACAGGGGGGGCAAATAGGGTTCAGGGGGGGGGGGGGTTCCAATAAGTTTAAGATGAGGGTGTGGGAGATAGAACAGTTAATTAGGAGTTTGAAGAGCACTAAGGCAGGGATACCAGATGGGATAGAAAACGCAGCACTAAAGTTTAGTGGCAGGGAGTTGGTAAAATATTTAGAGGTGCTGTTTAAAAAGTCCTTAGGAGAGGGTAAGTTACCACAAGAGTTGAAGGATGCTATGGTGGTACCTATACACAAGCAGGGAGTGGATAGGGGGGGGGAGGCCTGGCAGCTACAGACTGGTGAGTCTTACATCAAGTACAGGAAAAGTAATGGAGAGGCTGGTGGTGCAGTATGTGGTGAGGGTTATGAACAATAGGAATTGGTTGGAGGAGTCCCAGCATGGTTTCAGGAGGGGATACTCATGTGAGACTCAACTGGCTGGGTTATTAGAGGATCTGGTGCAGGTAGTTGATGAGGGGAAGCAGGTGGATGCCTGCTTCATAGATTTTGAGAAGGCATTTGATAAGGTGCCCCACGGACATTGATGAGGAAAGTGGCGGCGTTGATACCGGACAGGAGAGTAGTGGAATGGATAGGGGACTTCCTCAGGGGACGAAGGCAGAGAGTGAATGTGGGGGAGGCAATATCAGAGGAAGAGGAGGTTACGTCAAGTGTACCACAGGGAAGCGTGCTGGGTCCTTTGTTATTACCATAATGGTAAATGACATGGGTTTGGGGATTACGGAAAAATTAGATTGTTTGCAGACGACTGTGTTGTGTATGCTGAAGTGGAAAGGATGGGCAGAAATTTGCAAGCGGACATTGACAAGATATGGTTGAGGACGAGGAAAAATAAAATAAAGATAAATGTAAGAAAAACTAAGGTAGTGAGGTTTACAAGGAAGAAGATGATAAGCAAGGGCATGTACAGATGGGACGGACAAGAGATAGAAGAAGCACCAGAATATAAGTATCTAGGGATTGTACTGCAGGGAGACCTCAGGTGGAAAAAACAGGTAGAGAGGGTGGTTGCAAAGGGAAGAAGGGCTATGGGTATGTCAGGAAGGGTGCTGAATGGAGTCAGCTGTGAGGTGAAGGCGTATGGCACTATGGTACGGCTAATGTTAGAATATGCTGCAGCAGTATGGGACCCATATGTAGAGGTGGAGGTGTGAGAACTGGAAAAGGTGCAGAGAAGGGCAGCAAGATGGATGACGGGTACGTGGGGAAGGCTGGGGCAGGATGGTGAGGAAGAAGGGAACTATAGGCCATCAGTGATGATGAAAGAAATGGGGCGGAGCTCATTGAAGGGCATGAGGAAAGTTGAACGGCTATTCAGGATGTACAGGATGGTGAATGAAGAGGGAGGATGGGGAGGGCTACACTGCAATGCAAGCTAAGTAAGGGGTTTTAGAGGAAGAAGAAACAATAGTGAGAAGCTTCAGAGGGTGTGGAGGAGAACGGAGCTTGGTACAGTCCATGCTTGTGAGGTCTGTGAGGGAGTAGAATGTGTTGAGGGAGGAATTGGTATCTGTGAGAGGGGCTGGTTGGGTTAAGGAGAGGTGAGAGAGCTCGGCACAGAGCGGTAGCCTAATTGTGAGTGTGTGTATGTATGTATGTATGTATGTATGTATGTATTTATTTATTCAGTGTTACATTTTATAGTGTTGGAAAATCAGTTGAACTTCGATGTTGTGCTTAGTCTTCTGCGTATTGTTCAGTGAATGCAGAGCAAGATTATTGGGTAGTTTCTACAATTTATATTCTCCAGGTATTTACATTGATTTTTTACACGTGAATTTGACTGACTGTTGATAAAGATTTTGTCGAACCTATACCTGTGTATATCCTAACCACAAAGCTATTGCTTTGTCTAATTTGACTGTGTATCTACTGTAACAGAATGTTAACACTTTAAAAAAATAGATTGGGATTCCATGGTGTTTAAATTATAGATGTCTGACTCTAAAGAGATAAACTTTTACCACCGAGTTCAATTGGACAAATTCTGCATTCATCTAAATGCCATATCATTTTCCATGCAAAAACTGAAGCATTAAAAACGTATGTAAACTTCACAGACTGTGAACATAAACTACTTGCCAGATGCTCAGGAGCTAAGCTGGGTCAGCATTCCAGAATTTGCCTACATCAAGAAGCAATTTTCCCCACAAAATATGAGGCTTTGCAAAATAAATAGTGCAATCCCGTTGGCAAGATTGACCATAAAGTAAAGACAGGAATTAGAACTATTGATGCAAAAACATCTGACAAAGTTTGTTCTTAAGTTTAGAAAAAAATTATTAAGGACATAAAACAAGGACAGAAGCTGTGCCCTTCCTGCAAGACTGTATTAAATGATAAGTTGGAACAAAAATCGTCGTCTGAATCTGATGAAGAATTTGTAAGAGTTGAAGAGGTAATCAGCAGCTTATCGTCAATTGGTATCTCACCAATGAAAAGAGAATTAAGTGGTAGAGATAAGAAAAGCTATCCAAAACATAAGATTACAAAAGCTCACAAAGTAATCTAAAATAAAATTGCCACTGTCATAGGTGTTCATTTGAAAACCGAACTGCCTAATTCAAGCAGTGTGAAAATTGTGTCGACTTCACGTACTTCCTAGAAGACCTAAAAGGTAAAATAATAGCAATTACAGATTATAACGAATTTCTTAGCAAGGCAGTTTGCAGTTTGGAGGCCAAGGAATGTATGCTTCATCACTGTGAACAATGCCCTGGACCAGAAGGTGTGGAATCAGCAATTGTCAGCTATTTTGAAGACTGTGATCCAGCAGAATTGATTGAGTACAAACAGTGGGTTCATACTGATAGAGATACACTAGAAACCAAGCAGCTGTCCACAGAAGAACTTATTCAAGAAGCTGTAACCAAAATTTGGAATTTACCATGTCATCACTACATAGCAAAACATCAAAGTTTACATTTAAAAAATATGAAAAATTGTCCTTATAAGGAAGACGAACTTATAGTACTGATGGACTTTGCTGAGAATTATTCATTTGTTGTTCAAGATTCCGTGCAAGGTTTCCACTGGGGAAACAGCCAGGTCACCCCTCCATCCATTCATGGTCTATTTTTGCAAAAGTAAAGAAGTGCAGTTAACAAATTTCTGTATTATTGGCGACAGTCTGCGACATGACACAATTACTGTGCACATTTTCATCAAAGAGTTAATCAGAAAGACAAAATTTGCTCAAATACAGCACATCCACTACTTAAGTGATGGTTCTAGTGCACAGTATAAAAATTTCAAGAATTTTCTCAATTTGTGCCACCTCAAAAAGGATTTTGGGATGACTACTGAATGGAATTTTTCCACAGCAAAAGTCACCATGTGACCGTATTGGGGGTACAACCAAATGACCAAGCCTTCGGCGTCCACTTGAAAAACCAATTCTCACACCTTAAGATCTTTATGATTTCTGCAATGAAAATATTAATGGAATTAAATTTGCACAAATCGAACGAGAAAAGGATTTGCAAAAAGAGCGGTTCCAGCATGGACACACTTTAATAGGAACAAGAGAAAAAAGTCACTTTATGCCCATTTGTGAAACAACAATTAGCGTGAGTAGAGTTTCAAATGACGGGACGTCATTCTTAGCCAAAATTAGAAGTGGTGACATAACGGGAGTTTTAACAGCAGACCTCCGACCAGGGCAATATGTTGCGAGTATTTACGATAATGAGTGGTGGATTGGAAATGTGTGCACAGTGTATAATGAACGAAAAGATGATTTAATAAGTCGCATGCATTCTCATGGACCAGCTCGTTCATTTCACTGACCTCCAAGAAGTGACACTTGTTGGGTTCCGGAGCAGCATATCATTAACGTTATCCCAGCTCTATCAGTGACATCATCTGGTCGTGAATATTGTTTGCCTGAAACTTTGCAATGCCAAATAAGTGAATCTGCAAGAAAGTTCAAGTAGTTTCAGAGAACTAAGGCATGATATCTATAAAAAGACCTATAATCAAGCCGACCTCCCATGGCGCAGTCAGTTGATGCGCCGCCAGTCTGGGGTGCGGGAGGCTCTGGATTCGAATCCTGGGTAAGGCATGGGTGTTAATTTAAGTTAGGTTATAAGTTAGTCTGTTAGCTGTTCCCTGCTAAGCTTTGATGCATAAAACCGGGGGACGTTAAAAAGCCCTTTCCAATACAATACCTATAACCAAGTTAAGTACTAAAGGAATCCAACTAGGGTGTGTTTAGTGGTTATCAGATGGTGATAGAGTGGAATATGTTAGGTAAATTATAACAAGCAATGGTAAATCTACCATAAAACAATTCAAAACAGGTTGGTTAGATACGTATTTCATATTTCCATACATTTGCACTTATAGACCATGCACACAAATACTGCTCAATTTAAATTTAATTTAAAATTATATAATTGGGGCATTGCAAAAAAAAGTACATGAATCTTGTATAGTAAAACTTGCTCTTTAAAATAATGGGGCATAACATCTGTTTCAAGCAGACTCTTTTTTTATAACTGGCATTGAATATGGGCCAATTTGATACACTGTTTTGTAAGTCTCACGTTTGAAAGAACATTGTGAAAAAGGTATTAGTCACATAGTGCTATAAATTTGATGGCTTACTCTTACATGCATGGATAATAGGTGACAAAAATTTTAGGCATGTGTCTCTTTTTGTTTGGATACTGTTATAGCCAGAAAACTGATCAAAATACATTGAAACATTCTATGATGAATTATACAGCCAACCTTGAGTCAAATCTTTGAGCAGAATTTTGTATCTATCATCTTAAATCTAGCATATCTGTAATCTGCACAAAAAGTTGTGCAGGAATGCCTCAATTAGGCACATTACAAGCAATATTAATAATTTTATCACAAGTTAAAAATGCCATGTAGTTCATCATAATGCATTGAATTGCCGACCTCCCTTTGGTCAAAGGAGGCTAGATCAGAAACTATACTAACTAACGGTCTAAAATCTTGGGAAATTTCTGAAATTACTTTGGTCATCCGGTTGTAAAATTATGAACAAAATCTGAGATACAGTGGCGTTGACTTCTGTCAATTTTAGACAACTTAGCGAGGAATGACCCATATGCATGCTGCTTCATTTAGCAAAGCACTTAATTAATTATATTAGCTATAAATTAAACACTCTATTTTAATTTGCATAGATCTATCATCACATACAAAAAGTTATGGTGAGAATGTCAATAGTTATAAATAATTGCTAATAGACTATCATGTCGAACATTTTTAGAAATGAGAAACATGTTTCTGCGTTGTTAATTTCAGTTTCCGTAGTAGAATGAGTTACAAAATTGTCTGTGTAGGAGGAAATTATTTCTTTCGACCCAGGCATTTATTTTGTATTTAATGAATAAACTATTTTTTACATACAAACATGCATTTATAAAACAAATCTTTAACTGAGTTTGCATTTTTTGTTACTCATTATTAAAATGTTCTTAAAATTATAGTAAATAATTCTGGTTTTCAATTATTGTAAAACTAATAGAAATCTACCAGGATTTAAGTTACATTATTCATATATTTTTTGGAATCGTAAAGTATAGTTTAATTTTTGTATGTCACAATGTTGGTAAACAAACACGTCTTAGCACATTCCATGGTCAAAGTATTATTATTGGTACATATTTATAGGGTTCGTATTTTTTAAATCAAGTTTCTTTAAAATCTTCTCTTCCTGCCACTTACTGTTATCTTTTTATTTTCCATCATAGGCAAGTGTTATCCATGTTATCTGAAGTTTCTCTAGCAGGAAATTGGCGGTAATATGACATACATATAAATTTCTGACGAATATCAGGAAGGAAATTACATATAAAGCAGCATTTGGGGGGGGGGGGGCAAATACTAGGGATTTGGAGGAAAGAGTTAGTGGTATGAAAGGTAGCAGGGTGGCAAAGGTTGTTCTCATTCATGTAGGGGGAAACGACCTGGCTCATAGGGAGGTGGGGCAGGAGGTAGAGCGGGACCTCAGTGGATTGCTGAGGAAAGTGCGGGAGAAGTTCCCTGGAGCTAAGGCAGTAGTCAGTGGCATGCTGGTTAGGAAAGGAGTATTCTATAGGAAGGCAGTGGCTGTGAGTGAGATATATGAGAGGGTGTGTAGGGATTTGGGGGTTACATTTATAGATAGTAGGAAATGGGTAGGCTGGGAAAGTGTAGGGAGGGACCAGATTCACCTGACAGAACAGGGAAAGAGGATTCAAGGTGATCTGCTCGATAGGGAAGTAGCTGGCTGCATGGAGAGGGTCAGGGCAGAGCAGCAGTTGTTGAAGTAGCAATCAGTTAGAAGCAAGGAAACGGAAGGGGAGAGAAATGGAGAGGATAGCACTGATGAGGCGGCATGGGTGGAGATAGGAGGTAAGCAATGTAGGATGGTAAAGCAGAGTACTAGTATAAAGATAATGGTGGTGAACTGTAGGAGTGTGTACAACAAGCTGGAGGGCTTCTGGGGAAAGGTTGAAGGATATGGGGCGGATATAGTGGTAGCTGTGGAGACTTGGCTGACTGAGGAAGTACTGGACATAGAGTGTAGGCAGGATAAGTTCACCATTTTCAGAAGAGACAGGGATGGCAGAGGAAGAGGAATAATAGTGTGTGTAAGGAAAGGGCTAAAAGGGTGGGTAGAATGGATTAGTGAGGATGTCGAGGTAATGGAAATTAAATTGAGTGGTAGTAGTAATAGGAGTATTACTTTGCTGGCAGCGTATAGACCACCAGGACAGGGATGGCAGGCAATTGAGATGATCAAGGAGAGGGTCGATAGACTTAAGGACAGGCAGTGGGTTGTTGTAGCAGGGGATTTGAATATGCCAGCGGTGAAATGGGTAGAGGGTGCAGAAGGAATGGGTAGAATGATGCAGAGAATGGCAGCACAGTTAGTCAACAGAGGATTAGTCCAGGTAGTAGAAACACCTACGAAATGGAATGAGGAGGGTGTTGGGTCACTGCTGGATGCGGTGTTGGTCAGACCTGGGAATGCTATAGTTGGTGCAATAGTATTGGATGGTGTAAGTGACCATAATATCCATGTTGTGGACACTGAGATTGGCAGGATGAGGGAAGAGCAAATGGCAGAAAGGTAGGTGTGGCAGTATGGGAGAGGAGACAAGAAGGGGGCAGAAATATTCCTGACAGACAGGTTTAAAAAATGGTCTAGGCAGGAGGGTGTAGAGGGGTTGTGGAGGGAGTTTAGAGGATTAATGGAGGTTATGTTGGAGAAATTTGGCCAATGAAAGGGTTACGGACAGGGGGAGATCCGCCATATTATGGGCAGGAGATTTTGAAAATAATGAAGAAGTGCAGAAAATTACATGCTAAGTGGAGAAATGAAAGGATGATAAGATCCAAAGAAATGATGAAACAAATGGGTACGGAGCTTGAAAGGAAGATCAAACAGGCAAAGAATGTATTTCTGGGGAACATGGTGAAAGAAGGAAAAGGCAAGGAATGGGGGAAATTGTTAGGTATGTTAGGAGGTTAAGGGGAGGCGAGGAAGGGATCCCTCTGCTAACAGGAAGGGTTGGTATGCAGGCGACAAATGACCAAGAAAAATCGGAGATGCTGCAAGGACAGTACTTGTCAGTGTTTGAGACAAAGGAGGGTTGGAATAGTGGGGGAAAATAGGATTCGGGGGGGGTGTTTAGTGAGTTTAAGATGAGGGAGTGGGAGATAGAAAAGGTAATTAGGGGTTTGGAGAGCGCTAAGGCAGGGGAACCAGATGGGATAGAAAACGCAGCACTAAAGTTTAGTGGCAGGGAGTTGGTAAAATATTTAGAGGTGCTGTTTAAAAAGTCCTTAGGAGAGGGTAAGTTACCACAAGAGTTGAAGGATGCTATGGTGGTACCTATACACAAGCAGGGAGTGGATAGGGGGGGGAGGCCTGGCAGCTACAGACTGGTGAGTCTTACATCAAGTACAGGAAAAGTAATGGAGAGGCTGGTGGTGCAGTATGTGGTGAGGGTTATGAACAATAGGAATTGGTTGGAGGAGTCCCAGCATGGTTTCAGGAGGGGATACTCATGTGAGACTCAACTGGCTGGGTTATTAGAGGATCTGGTGCAGGTAGTTGATGAGGGGAAGCAGGTGGATGCCTGCTTCATAGATTTTGAGAAGGCATTTGATAAGGTGCCCCACGGGACATTGATGAGGAAAGTGGCGGCGTTGATACCGGACAGGAGAGTAGTGGAATGGATAGGGGACTTCCTCAGGGGACGAAGGCAGAGAGTGAATGTGGGGGAGGCAATATCAGAGGAAGAGGAGGTTACGTCAAGTGTACCACAGGGAAGCGTGCTGGGTCCTTTGTTATTACCATAATGGTAAATGACATGGGTTTGGGGATTACGGAAAAATTAGATTGTTTGCAGACGACTGTGTTGTGTATGCTGAAGTGGAAAGGATGGGCAGAAATTTGCAAGCGGACATTGACAAGATATGGTTGAGGACCAGGAAAAATAAAATAAAGATAAATGTAAGAAAAACTAAGGTAGTGAGGTTTACAAGGAAGAAGATGATAAGCAAGGGCATGTACAGATGGGACGGACAAGAGATAGAAGAAGCAGCAGAATATAAGTATCTAGGGATTGTACTGCAGGGAGACCTCAGGTGGAAAAAACAGGTAGAGAGGGTGGTTGCAAAGGGAAGAAGGGCTATGGGTATGTCAGGAAGGGTGCTGAATGGAGTCAGCTGTGAGGTGAAGGCGTATGGCACTATGGTACGGCTAATGTTAGAATATGCTGCAGCAGTATGGGACCCATATGTAGAGGTGGAGGTGTGAGAACTGGAAAAGGTGCAGAGAAGGGCAGCAAGATGGATGACGGGTATGTGGGGAAGGCTGGGGCAGGATGGTGAGGAAGAAGGGAACTATAGGCCATCAGTGATGATGAAAGAAATGGGGCGGAGCTCATTGAAGGGCATGAGGAAAGTTGAACGGCTATTCAGGATGTACAGGATGGTGAATGAAGAGGGAGGATGGGGAGGGCTACACTGCAATGCAAGCTAAGTAAGGGGTTTTAGAGGAAGAAGAAACAATAGTGAGAAGCTTCAGAGGGTGTGGAGGAGAACGGAGCTTGGTACAGTCCATGCTTGTGAGGTCTGTGAGGGAGTAGAATGTGTTGAGGGAGGAATTGGTATCTGTGAGAGGGGCTGGTTGGGTTAAGGAGAGGTGAGAGAGCTCGGCACAGAGCGGTAGCCTAATTGTGAGTGTGTGTATGTATGTATGTATGTATGTATGTATGTATTTATTTATTCAGTGTTACATTTTATAGTGTTGGAAAATCAGTTGAACTTCGATGTTGTGCTTAGTCTTCTGCGTATTGTTCAGTGAATGCAGAGCAAGATTATTGGGTAGTTTCTACAATTTATATTCTCCAGGTATTTACATTGATTTTTTACACGTGAATTTGACTGACTGTTGATAAAGATTTTGTCGAACCTATACCTGTGTATATCCTAACCACAAAGCTATTGCTTTGTCTAATTTGACTGTGTATCTACTGTAACAGAATGTTAACACTTTAAAAAAATAGATTGGGATTCCATGGTGTTTAAATTATAGATGTCTGACTCTAAAGAGATAAACTTTTACCACCGAGTTCAATTGGACAAATTCTGCATTCATCTAAATGCCATATCATTTTCCATGCAAAAACTGAAGCATTAAAAACGTATGTAAACTTCACAGACTGTGAACATAAACTACTTGCCAGATGCTCAGGAGCTAAGCTGGGTCAGCATTCCAGAATTTGCCTACATCAAGAAGCAATTTTCCCCACAAAATATGAGGCTTTGCAAAATAAATAGTGCAATCCCGTTGGCAAGATTGACCATAAAGTAAAGACAGGAATTAGAACTATTGATGCAAAAACATCTGACAAAGTTTGTTCTTAAGTTTAGAAAAAAATTATTAAGGACATAAAACAAGGACAGAAGCTGTGCCCTTCCTGCAAGACTGTATTAAATGATAAGTTGGAACAAAAATCGTCGTCTGAATCTGATGAAGAATTTGTAAGAGTTGAAGAGGTAATCAGCAGCTTATCGTCAATTGGTATCTCACCAATGAAAAGAGAATTAAGTGGTAGAGATAAGAAAAGCTATCCAAAACATAAGATTACAAAAGCTCACAAAGTAATCTAAAATAAAATTGCCACTGTCATAGGTGTTCATTTGAAAACCGAACTGCCTAATTCAAGCAGTGTGAAAATTGTGTCGACTTCACGTACTTCCTAGAAGACCTAAAAGGTAAAATAATAGCAATTACAGATTATAACGAATTTCTTAGCAAGGCAGTTTGCAGTTTGGAGGCCAAGGAATGTATGCTTCATCACTGTGAACAATGCCCTGGACCAGAAGGTGTGGAATCAGCAATTGTCAGCTATTTTGAAGACTGTGATCCAGCAGAATTGATTGAGTACAAACAGTGGGTTCATACTGATAGAGATACACTAGAAACCAAGCAGCTGTCCACAGAAGAACTTATTCAAGAAGCTGTAACCAAAATTTGGAATTTACCATGTCATCACTACATAGCAAAACATCAAAGTTTACATTTAAAAAATATGAAAAATTGTCCTTATAAGGAAGACGAACTTATAGTACTGATGGACTTTGCTGAGAATTATTCATTTGTTGTTCAAGATTCCGTGCAAGGTTTCCACTGGGGAAACAGCCAGGTCACCCCTCCATCCATTCATGGTCTATTTTTGCAAAAGTAAAGAAGTGCAGTTAACAAATTTCTGTATTATTGGCGACAGTCTGCGACATGACACAATTACTGTGCACATTTTCATCAAAGAGTTAATCAGAAAGACAAAATTTGCTCAAATACAGCACATCCACTACTTAAGTGATGGTTCTAGTGCACAGTATAAAAATTTCAAGAATTTTCTCAATTTGTGCCACCTCAAAAAGGATTTTGGGATGACTACTGAATGGAATTTTTCCACAGCAAAAGTCACCATGTGACCGTATTGGGGGTACAACCAAATGACCAAGCCTTCGGCGTCCACTTGAAAAACCAATTCTCACACCTTAAGATCTTTATGATTTCTGCAATGAAAATATTAATGGAATTAAATTTGCACAAATCGAACGAGAAAAGGATTTGCAAAAAGAGCGGTTCCAGCATGGACACACTTTAATAGGAACAAGAGAAAAAAGTCACTTTATGCCCATTTGTGAAACAACAATTAGCGTGAGTAGAGTTTCAAATGACGGGACGTCATTCTTAGCCAAAATTAGAAGTGGTGACATAACGGGAGTTTTAACAGCAGACCTCCGACCAGGGCAATATGTTGCGAGTATTTACGATAATGAGTGGTGGATTGGAAATGTGTGCACAGTGTATAATGAACAAAAAGATGATTTAATAAGTCGCATGCATTCTCATGGCCCAGCTCGTTCATTTCACTGACCTCCAAGAAGTGACACTTGTTGGGTTCCGGAGCAGCATATCATTAACGTTATCCCAGCTCTATCAGTGACATCATCTGGTCGTGAATATTGTTTGCCTGAAACTTTGCAATGCCAAATAAGTGAATCTGCAAGAAAGTTCAAGTAGTTTCAGAGAACTAAGGCATGATATCTATAAAAAGACCTATAATCAAGCCGACCTCCCATGGCGCAGTCAGTTGATGCGCCGCCAGTCTGGGGTGCGGGAGGCTCTGGATTCGAATCCTGGGTAAGGCATGGGTGTTAATTTAAGTTAGGTTATAAGTTAGTCTGTTAGCTGTTCCCTGCTAAGCTTTGATGCATAAAACCGGGGGACGTTAAAAAGCCCTTTCCAATACAATACCTATAACCAAGTTAAGTACTAAAGGAATCCAACTAGGGTGTGTTTAGTGGTTATCAGATGGTGATAGAGTGGAATATGTTAGGTAAATTATAACAAGCAATGGTAAATCTACCATAAAACAATTCAAAACAGGTTGGTTAGATACGTATTTCATATTTCCATACATTTGCACTTATAGACCATGCACACAAATACTGCTCAATTTAAATTTAATTTAAAATTATATAATTGGGGCATTGCAAAAAAAAGTACATGAATCTTGTATAGTAAAACTTGCTCTTTAAAATAATGGGGCATAACATCTGTTTCAAGCAGACTCTTTTTTTATAACTGGCATTGAATATGGGCCAATTTGATACACTGTTTTGTAAGTCTCACGTTTGAAAGAACATTGTGAAAAAGGTATTAGTCACATAGTGCTATAAATTTGATGGCTTACTCTTACATGCATGGATAATAGGTGACAAAAATTTTAGGCATGTGTCTCTTTTTGTTTGGATACTGTTATAGCCAGAAAACTGATCAAAATACATTGAAACATTCTATGATGAATTATACAGCCAACCTTGAGTCAAATCTTTGAGCAGAATTTTGTATCTATCATCTTAAATCTAGCATATCTGTAATCTGCACAAAAAGTTGTGCAGGAATGCCTCAATTAGGCACATTACAAGCAATATTAATAATTTTATCACAAGTTAAAAATGCCATGTAGTTCATCATAATGCATTGAATTGCCGACCTCCCTTTGGTCAAAGGAGGCTAGATCAGAAACTATACTAACTAACGGTCTAAAATCTTGGGAAATTTCTGAAATTACTTTGGTCATCCGGTTGTAAAATTATGAACAAAATCTGAGATACAGTGGCGTTGACTTCTGTCAATTTTAGACAACTTAGCGAGGAATGACCCATATGCATGCTGCTTCATTTAGCAAAGCACTTAATTAATTATATTAGCTATAAATTAAACACTCTATTTTAATTTGCATAGATCTATCATCACATACAAAAAGTTATGGTGAGAATGTCAATAGTTATAAATAATTGCTAATAGACTATCATGTCGAACATTTTTAGAAATGAGAAACATGTTTCTGCGTTGTTAATTTCAGTTTCCGTAGTAGAATGAGTTACAAAATTGTCTGTGTAGGAGGAAATTATTTCTTTCGACCCAGGCATTTATTTTGTATTTAATGAATAAACTATTTTTTACATACAAACATGCATTTATAAAACAAATCTTTAACTGAGTTTGCATTTTTTGTTACTCATTATTAAAATGTTCTTAAAATTATAGTAAATAATTCTGGTTTTCAATTATTGTAAAACTAATAGAAATCTACCAGGATTTAAGTTACATTATTCATATATTTTTTGGAATCGTAAAGTATAGTTTAATTTTTGTATGTCACAATGTTGGTAAACAAACACGTCTTAGCACATTCCATGGTCAAAGTATTATTATTGGTACATATTTATAGGGTTCGTATTTTTTAAATCAAGTTTCTTTAAAATCTTCTCTTCCTGCCACTTACTGTTATCTTTTTATTTTCCATCATAGGCAAGTGTTATCCATGTTATCTGAAGTTTCTCTAGCAGGAAATTGGCGGTAATATGACATACATATAAATTTCTGACGAATATCAGGAAGGAAATTACATATAAAGCAGCATTTGGGGGGGGGGGGGGCAAATACTAGGGATTTGGAGGAAAGAGTTAGTGGTATGAAAGGTAGCAGGGTGGCAAAGGTTGTTCTCATTCATGTAGGGGGAAACGACCTGGCTCATAGGGAGGTGGGGCAGGAGGTAGAGCGGGACCTCAGTGGATTGCTGAGGAAAGTGCGGGAGAAGTTCCCTGGAGCTAAGGCAGTAGTCAGTGGCATGCTGGTTAGGAAAGGAGTATTCTATAGGAAGGCAGTGGCTGTGAGTGAGATATATGAGAGGGTGTGTAGGGATTTGGGGGTTACATTTATAGATAGTAGGAAATGGGTAGGCTGGGAAAGTGTAGGGAGGGACCAGATTCACCTGACAGAACAGGGAAAGAGGATTCAAGGTGATCTGCTCGATAGGGAAGTAGCTGGCTGCATGGAGAGGGTCAGGGCAGAGCAGCAGTTGTTGAAGTAGCAATCAGTTAGAAGCAAGGAAACGGAAGGGGAGAGAAATGGAGAGGATAGCACTGATGAGGCGGCATGGGTGGAGATAGGAGGTAAGCAATGTAGGATGGTAAAGCAGAGTACTAGTATAAAGATAATGGTGGTGAACTGTAGGAGTGTGTACAACAAGCTGGAGGGCTTCTGGGGAAAGGTTGAAGGATATGGGGCGGATATAGTGGTAGCTGTGGAGACTTGGCTGACTGAGGAAGTACTGGACATAGAGTGTAGGCAGGATAAGTTCACCATTTTCAGAAGAGACAGGGATGGCAGAGGAAGAGGAATAATAGTGTGTGTAAGGAAAGGGCTAAAAGGGGTGGTAGAATGGATTAGTGAGGATGTCGAGGTAATGGAAATTAAATTGAGTGGTAGTAGTAATAGGAGTATTACTTTGCTGGCAGCGTATAGACCACCAGGACAGGGATGGCAGGCAATTGAGATGATCAAGGAGAGGGTCGATAGACTTAAGGACAGGCAGTGGGTTGTTGTAGCAGGGATTTGAATATGCCAGCGGTGAAATGGGTAGAGGGTGCAGAAGGAATGGGTAGAATGATGCAGAGAATGGCAGCACAGTTAGTCAACAGAGGATTAGTCCAGG